>ML093218.1:54541-77542 GCA_003697995.1 Taxidea taxus jeffersonii
CACACACACACACACAGTACCATTGTCCCAAAGGCACATCATATTGAATAAAAGGTGGTGTTCTGAAATATCTTGGGTCCCAGTGCAGTGCTGGCAGCAACAC
The DNA here is from genome assembly GCA_003697995.1 of Taxidea taxus jeffersonii. Taxonomy (NCBI): domain Eukaryota; kingdom Metazoa; phylum Chordata; class Mammalia; order Carnivora; family Mustelidae; genus Taxidea; species Taxidea taxus. The sequence continues at coordinate 54,645 of ML093218.1, forward strand.
TATAGACGACCCCCTTCTTAGCGTGATCTGCCCTTAGGAGAGGTCCTTTTCATTGAGCTCCTCGACAGGCTCTCCAGTCCTTCAGAAACATTCTAATAACTTTGAATCCCACATTACAGTTCAAATTTCCATCATTTCCCTTCCAAATGTTTCCTTTTTACTCACACCAAGTTGCTCCCATCCATGCTCTTGCAATCTTTAAGCCATTATGGCTAATAAGGGGGCGATGAAGGTGATGGCAGGTGCTGATGAGCAGGAGTCCCAGCCTCTTACCAAGCCAAAAGAAAGCAAACAAAACCAAACAAAAGCAAATGTCCTTAAACACCAGGTACACTCTTACCCCAGAACAGCAGGTTCCTTCCTGACTTGACAGTACCGCTCAGAGTCATTCTTCCTGGAATAATAATGGTTTTCTCAACTTTTTTTTTTAAGATTTTATTTATTTATTTGACGGGGGGGTGGGGTGGGGAGAGATCACAAGTAGGCAGAGACAGGCGGTGGAGGGGGGCGGGGAAGCAGGCTCCCCGCTGAGCAGAGAGCCCGATGCAGGGCTCCATCCCAGGACCCTGAGATCATGACCTGAGCTGAAGGCAGAGGCTTAACCCACTGAGCCACCCAGGCGCCCCCAGTTTTCTCAACTTTTTAATGGCATGTTTTATTTCTTAAAGTTTGCCTCCTTAGGTGCCCATATCATTGTATGTAAATGTTTCTGTATATTTACATCCCCCAAAGAATTAATTGTCTTCTTCCTGGGCTCAAGGTACATTTTTAAAATGGGTCTTATAAATAAGAAAAAGCAACATAAGAATTCCACCCTAAAGTTCCACCCGTAGGTTCTGAGGTCAACATCAACTAGTGTTCTATTTCTAACTCAGGAGCATGTCAGGAGCACCTGTGGTGCTCTTAAAAACACAAGTGCTCCATTCCAACCCCAGGTTCAGTAGATCCAGATATCTGCATTTTCACAAGGTCTCCAGGCTAGCGTGATGGGCAGTCACAGCCGAGTATTACTACTATGGTTGGTTCTTTGCAGGGGAGATCAAATCCCAGATAACGCATCCAGCCGGTCATTATACTAAAATAGGGAGCTCATACCTCTCACCTCCCCGCCCCCCACCATCACAAGACCCATGGTTCCAAGAGCAGAAGATGACAGTCAAAGTAAAAGAAATCAGAAACCCATTATAACCATTTATTTTAGTCGCAGCATTTTCCTACTTACAGGGGCTCATCTTGATAAAGGACTGGGAAGTAAAAGCAAGTGCAATTATACTTTGCCTTGGGAAAGAGCTCTGAATACTTTTTTATTACATTGCCAAAGATGAGGACGAGAATGTAAATCTGAGAAAGTCCTATCAGAGGCTTCTTTCATTAGCAGAAATGGAAACAGACATTTATATGCCACCAATAAATCAATTAAAGGAGGAAAGGAGCTTGAAATGGCCTTGACTGCACTTATTAACTTGGGGATTGCAGGGCCTGGTGATTGCTGAACCCAGCACCCTCGGGTCATCCACCTGGAGCAGAGCTGAGGGAAATAAAGCCTGCAAACAGGCTTGTCATACTAAGTGCCAAGTCTGCAGGTTTTAAGTGTTTGCCCAAGTGGAGCAACTTGTGATCTCTGTCTGTGGAATAAATAAATAAAATCTTTCTAAAAAAATAAAAATAAAAAGCCAAAAAAAAAGGATTAAATGTCTTCCCCTGCTAGAAAATGTGTTTGGGGGGGAACATTTTTTTTTTTTTAAGATTTTATTTATTTATTTGACAGAGAGAGAAATCACAAGTAGGCAGAGAGGCAGGCAGAGAGAGATGAGGAAGCAGGCTCCCCGCTGAACAGAGAGCCCGATATGGGACTCGATCCCAGGACCCTGAGATTACGACCTGAGCCGAAAGCAGAGGCTTAACCCACTGAGCCACCCAGGCACCCCTGGGGGGAACATTTTTTACTTGCTTGAGTGTCAAGTTTTTCAGGTATCACTGGGGAGTAATAATAATATCTCCCCAAATTCTTCATAAGGTTATAGGGGAGAAGCATTTTATAATCTTCAGGAAGTTATACAAATGTGAGACACCATCAGTTTAAGATCTTACGTTTAAAACTTCTTATGTCATGTGGCGGAGAAATGTGTGTTTAGTATGGGTGATGCTGGATTAAAGAACTGTGATGAAGGAAGTGACTCAAGAATGTGATATTTCAATGTGAACTTATTCTCACTATGCCAAAATACAATTCACATTTCTTCTAACACTCTGTGCCCTGTATTTTTATTTATTCTCTATTTCTTACTAGTTCCCTCACTGTTCTACTCTGTTATTTCATCCGTCCCCCATAAATAGTGGCAGAGAGCGAGAGCCCTCCAGGTCCAGTTTTGTGGCCCCCTTTTGATGACGGTACTGGAAGAAATTGACCTGATGAACTCACTTTCTATGAAGCCATTACTGCAACAGATCTCTTTCTCCAGCATGTGAAGTGGTATAGGAGAGCAAAGGCTGATTTGCCTTTGCCACCATCTTTTCACGGGGACGGCAAATCACCAAGTCCCATTGCATATGCCCTGAATGTCAAATCAATACTTTACCATAACACATATATTCTTGTTCCTGAATTACGGATGTTTCCAGCCAACTGGACTTTTCCCTTAATCATGTGCTCCAATCCCTACCCTCCTTCCTACCTGATCTTTCCTTTACTCAGTATGCTGGAGTTGTCTTGCCAAAACCTAAAATTGTACACATCAGTTTCCTATTTAACCATGGATGGCATCCGGTCTTCTGGAAAACCCTACACAGTCTAGACCTTCTAGATCTGATGCCTATTCTGGTGTCACTACTCACACTTGCACTAAGTGACCCTATTCCCATATATTCTTGTTAAAGCTCCATGTTCTTTCCATGATTACCTCTAACTCTGCACTCATTTCTATCTAGAAAATCCTTGTTTATCCTTTAAAACTCTGTTCCAGAGTCACCCTTTGATGCCTCCTTCAGATTTCCCAGAAGTAAACTACTATATTTGTAATACATATTTTTATTATTGTACATATTATACCAAATACAATTACCATCTGGAATGATTTGTTTCTCCTCCTAACTGTGAGCTTCTTAGAAGCAAGGATCATGTCATATTCATCCTTGGATCTTGAGCAACTAGCAGAGTATCTAACAAGTTATAGCTACCTTATAAATATTTCTTAAATAAATGAAATGGATAGATTCTCATAAGTGAAAACAACGCATACCCTGTATAATTCATGGGACTGAACCCTAGTAAAGGAAATGACTTAATGGGGCTCATCACTTATTCATCACCTGTTAGTTCCTTTTGCTATTTTGACATTTATGCAATCAGGTAAATTCTAAGGTTGCCAGCATCTTGTCTACATAAAGGAGTAACAGAAACTCACCAAATTAGGCCTGTGGGTGAGCCACACACCTTGTGACATTACTATTGTCACAGATGGGTTCTTTTCCCCTGCATCTCCTCCATATGACTTTGGGCAGCTGTTGTAATACTGAAATTCATGAAAAGCAGAGCTTCGTGACAATTTCAGAAGCAAAATTGCTCTCTGCAAAAAACCTCCCACCTTCCTCTACTGAAAGTCTTGCTCTTCATTCTTGCTAAGAAGATAGTCAAGCATTATGTATCTCAAGTCCCACTGATCAGAGTTAAATTGGAAACTAAGGAGCCCACAGTGGTGTTCCTTGGCTGTTCGATTCACGGACTGACTCTGTCCATCGGTCCCTCTGTTGAATCCATGTAAGCAGTAAACTAACATGCCTTCCCTTTTCCCTATTATGATTGTGACCAATGGGTAATAAATATGTATTCTCAATTTTATCTAATAGTGCTGCTTCCTAGGAAACCTTAGTGGTAAAATGAGAAATATGTTGTTTTCCTTTTATATTTATAATTATGTCCCATGTTTTCTATTATTTCACACTACTGGGTTTTTCCTTCTTGTCCTTATAAGGTACACATTTTACTCAGAAGTGAGAATTAATTCCTGTTACGTAACTCATTATGGTTCTTTTATGAGTTAATTAATCACAAAATGATGATGAATAGACCAAATGGTGACATCAGTGTAGTTTGCATCTATTTTAACTTCAGTCTCGTAAGACAAAATTTTGCTTTAAAATGTATGGTCCTAGATTATAATAGATATAAATTTGACTCCCCCATTTCACCTAATTAATTTCTGAAACTGGTATAATCTAAAATGAGCTCTTCTGTGAGTCAGTTTTGGGAAATATCATTAAAAGTCCTTTTCATGGGGAACAAACTTAGCTCTTACTGGGCTATCCTCCTCTTTTTTCCTCTTCTTTCCTTTTTTTTTTTCATTCATTTTTTTTCAATAAATACTAACTAGACATATCATCTACTGATTGGATTTTGCTAGGCACTGTGAAGAATTTAAAATGTTTGAAGTCATCGTCCTCACAAATCTTCCAGAGAATCACACAAAAAGTTAACTAGAAAGGAGATGTCACAAACGGTACCAGTTGAGGGGTCCAGACAGTAAGCCTGGGTTTGGAGGCCAGTCTTTCCTTCCCTGACATTTTCGGTCAGAGCTTCCTAGCCCGCCATCCTTTGTGATTTATTTTTAACGGTTCTTTTCATCTCACTCCAACATACAGACAGATGCAAGAACATATCACTGGTGCTATCCCCTATCTCTCTATTGCTTCGACACGACTTCTAAGCTCTTGAAATAAGAATTGGAAGCTGTATCCAGACTATTTTGTGAATGTCAGATTATTATCAACTCACCTCCTCTGGAGTAAAGGGGACGGGGTTCTGCGAATCAGGAAGGGTGTGTTTTTCTCCAGATCTCTATGTACCAACCATACCTGCATACTTAAAATCATAAAAAGAAAGTACTTGAGTATGTTCAGCACTGAAGTGTTACCAAACCAAAGACACTTCACTAATAACCCTACTCTTTTCCGGTTATTGTTTAGGCCAGACCCTTCAGTACCTCACCACCTATCCTAAACAGGAACACACTCTTCCCTAAACTCTGCAAACCAAGGCTGTTCCATGCCCTTCTTTCCCTTCCTGGCAGTAGGCATATAATCCTTCACTCATAGAAACAACCGGTGGGGCTCTTTGGCCAGAATAATTGATATCACGTTGGGCTTCACAACCAATATTTTCTTTTAACCTTATGTGAGTCATTTTGTACACAACTCCATTATCTTTTGAGCTGTCTTCTACAGCCTAGTTCTGTCAAATTTACCCCCAGGTAGTCAGGGTCTCTCACACTCACTTATCTTTCAACTTCTATCTTTGTGATTTCTTTGCTTCTGTGATTTTGTATCTCCATGACTACAATGTAAACACCTTAGGGGTAAGAACTGTGACTTGATCTTTGTTGTATACCTAGAACTTAATTTGGTTCCTGGAGTATAGAAGGCACTCAATAAAGATTTGTTAAGTGAATTTTCAGCATTGAGAGAAAGGAATAGTGAGCTGTGGAAGCCCAGAGGAAGGACAGTGAACCCAGCCAATCATAGAGTTAGGGAGGATTTCAGGGGAAGATCCACCTAAGCTAAGAGCTGAAGGGTTGTTGCAAGTTAGCCAGACATAGGGAGAGGGGAATCCGGACCCAAAAATAGCATAGACAGAGAACCATATTTGAGAAAGAGCAGAGTCCACTGGAAGAACCACAAAAAAGATCAGCCTCTGTTTACCATGCCTGAGAAGAACACAGTGGTATGTGTGTTTATGTATATGCATGGATGAGAGAGGAAACTTGGGTTTTTTCAAAGTTTAATTAGCTTTATAAAAAACCAACTCCATCAACCTATAAAGCCCTTAGTATTTAGCCCAAAGTCCTCTATTGGGCTGAACAGCATTTCCATTAATTTCTCATTATCTTCTTTCTCCTCATGTCAAATTTTATTTTTTTTTTTGGAATTTTTAAAATTCTGTTTTACCTGTTGGCATTTTCATAGTAATTTTTAAGTGATCACTACAGACAGTGATATGGTTAAGTAGAGAGATGTGAACCTAACTACGTTGCCTGAAATTATCATGCATAGAAAAACTGTTGCAGGTTCTAAACACTCAACTTCGAGGTCAATATTTAGAAAATAACCTGCATCCAAACTAGGTTTTGGGGTCCACTGAGACAACCTGCAGCAAAATATGGTGTGAAAGCAAACTGGTCTTGGAGTCCAAATGTTTTCATCATTCACTTTAGTAAGTCTCACGAGATTCTCCATCTCATCATTTGTTGAATGGGATCTGTAATATCTGCTCTGTGTTCTTCGTAGGTATTCCCCAGATTGAAAGAGAAACTGTATGTGAAGTGAACTACCTAACGGATAGTGGATGGTTGTATTCAGTTTGGCACAAGGTCACCTGCTATTGTAGTTATTTTTATGTTAGAAAATAAAAATGTTATAGTCCCTCTAACAATTATAACAACATTGTGTATGGAAAAATATGTATGGCGATTTAAATTAGCGAAAGCAAAGCTACACTTTGTAAATACACAGGTTTAAATAGTTTGTCTCTGTGGCATAACTACAGCAAGTATGTTTACATAGAAATGGCTGTTTGCCTCATTAGCATGAGGGTAATAACACTGTAACCATTTTGTCTCCTAGAATGATTGAAGATAGTGGGAAAAGAGGAAATACCATGGCAGAAAGAAGACAGCTGTTTGCAGAGATGAGTAAGTATAGAACTTTAAAGGAACACCCTATAGTTTCCATTGAATACTCATGGAAAGACTAGAAATAACCACTTAATCCTTATGACATTTGTACTTTTCCTTAAAATCCTAAATTCCTTGTATGAAATGTAATTTGAGCAATTTGGCTTCCTGTTAGGTAAGAGTGAAATTAGTCAACAAACCCTCATAATTTATTACTCGGCTGTATACTTTCTACAAAAGAAAAAATTTTGCAGAGCCAAATGTATATGCATACATGGACACTTGATAAACACTATTTAGTGTTGACATAAATACAGTCCGCTAAATTTTAAAATCTGTGTTTATACCCCCATAATATCGCTGTGTCTGGCATATTGTAGGCACTAGATATAGTTTGTGAAATGAATTATTGAATGTTTTAACTGAAAAATGACAGCATATATTCCTATGGGAAAGAAGAATCAGGCAGGATCACCAGAGAAAACTATATGCTATCATTTGGACTTTATGGAGAGGAGAAGAATCTGTCCCACAAACCAGCTCCTAAAAAGTGAAAAGGAAAATAAAGTTGAAAAAGAGTTTGGAGGTGGGGTGCCTGTGTGGCTCATCAGTTAAGCTTCGGAATCTTGGTTTCGGCTCAGGTCATGATCTTGGGCTCCTAGGACTGAGCCCTGAGTCAGGCTCAACACTGGATGGGGAGTCAGCTTGAAATTCTCTCTCTCTCTCCCTCTGCCTCCCCCCAACTATTCACACACATGCTCTCTCTTTAAAATAAATAAATAAATCTTAAAAAAGAAAAAAAAGCTTGGAGGTAACCTGCTACATGAGGGAACTATATTTACTTACCTCAGTGGAGAATCCATTAAATAAAGGTTATTGATTTATGTAAATGTCTAGTTGCCGTATAAGTGATTGGTTGGTAATGTCTCCATTACAGACCATTGGTTTTTTTGTTTGTTTGTTTGCTGTTTTTTTTTTAGAGAGAAATAGAGCATGCACGAGCAGGGGTAATGGAGCAGAGGGAGAGGGAGAAACTTAAAAGCAGGATTCATTCTCAGCACCGAGTGCAATTTGGGACTCAATCTCAGATCCAGTTTAGGGCTCAGTCTCACAATCCTGAGGTCATAACCTGAGCCGAAATCAATAGTCTGACATTTAACCAACTGAGCCATCCAGGTGCCCTACAGACCATTGTTTCTTATTCATAAAGAAAAACTTGTCATTGTACGGGGCACACCTTTCAAATTCAATGTTGTAAAGAAAAAAGTACAATTCTTTTATTGTCTTTTTATCTCTCCTTCCCTGCATAAGCCATAGGGATGAGCAGAAGTGAGTTGTAAGCCTTTCTCTCTGAGAAAGCAGTAGACAAAATTAGGTTTCTACTGAAGACTAGAACTGATTTGGCAAGAATGAGGGTCAGGAGCAGATAAAGGAAAGTCCCAGATAATAAGATTCATATTTTTCTTTATCATTTCCCAATAATCTGGAGGTACCAAGACAACGTTAGAACTAACAAAAAGGAAAGAAAATTAAAATTGATGTGAAGAATCTCAATCATGCTCCTTGCTTTTTTCACTTTCAGAGACATGTCTAAAGTGCCTGAGAGAGTTGCAGCCATGACCTTCCAATTTCCTCAGCTATGTCTGCTCCTGTATCTTCGTTCCTGGCATGGCTAGCCCCCTGGAATTGTGCCCTTTGTTGATACAAATCTAACCGAGGAAGGAACCTAATTACCTCTGCCCATCTCCACAAAATGCAAGACAGCACAGGTGTCCTCCAAAACCATAGATGCTTAGACTAAAAATCGGGCACCCCATACATCATGGGCCAGTGTTTTGTCAGAAAAAGAAAAATTTATGGATATTTAACATAACAAAGCACTGAAGTCTTGGGGGACTCTTTGAATTTATCATTGTTACATTAACGATGTGTCAGCCAACACACTGTAAGAATGATTTTTTTAAAAGTGCATATTTCATGATTTTGTAAATACGTATCCAAATTTAAGGACACTGTCCCAGTTCCTTCTGCACCTGTTGTAGTCCTTGGCACAGACAAATATGTATGTCACAAATGTCTTCTGAATTAAAGTTGTCCAAATCAAAGGATGAGTGATGTAAGTTTGATAGCCACAGAGACAAAAACCTCTAAATTTTTCAAATGAGAGAGCCGTAAGAAAATTTTGCATTCATTTCCCAAATTGTAACTTTATCTTTTCATAGACACTTCTTTGGGATGTCATGCACTTTATTGAATCATTTTATGAGTTCTTCTCTGTCTTTCTCCCTTGCATATGCTAAGTAATAGACTTAGATGTTGGTCCAAAAAGGGGAATACACATCTGACCTTAACAAGGCTTTCGTGGGCATCCTGTTTAGACACAAAGTAGGACATGTCCACGGTACGTAGGATTCTGATGGTTAAGACAACTGGCTGATTTCAGAGGAAGACTTGATGGTGATAGGTGGGCTGTCATACAAAAGAGAGAGATGATCTCCTTGAGAATGTGTTAAATAGTGGAAAAATATATGGGTTATTCCAGCAGCTCAATCCGCAGAACACCAAAAAAAAAGAAAGAAAAAGAAAAAAAGACAAGGAAACTATTATCAGGGAAGACTGATATCAGGTCTTGGAAAGTTAAGTTCCCCTAGGAATCTATGGGGGACCTAAAAGGGGAGGAAATTGTAAATCTGGTCAGCTAAGTATTTTCTAGAAATAGTTTTTTTTAAACAGCAAAAGGAAGTGCCAAAGAGAGTCTTTGTTTTGGGAATTACAAATGCAAAAGAAAGATTGCATGTGAAGGAGTCAAGGCAGGGAAGACTTTATTCAAGATTATTGCAAAGCAGTCAGGACCTACTGCAAGAGAAAAGAGAGACTGAACTCAATCTGGAAGGCAGGAGGGTTTTTAAGTACTGGGGTGAACTAGTGCAGAAGTCCTGAAGATTATTAGTGAGGAAGGTGGTTAATTGTGTTTGTTAATTGTCCCAGTTAGAAAGTTAGGCTTCTACACTCCAACAGACAATTGGAGATCTCCTTCAATGATTGCATTTCAAAGGTTTGGCTCCCATGTCCTTAAGAAAGGTATTCCTGGGCTGTAAAACTGGCAAGAGGCTCGGAAATTACTTCTGCAATGGGGCAGACAAAGAATTTACAATGAAAAGTTCTCTATAGTAAATGCTCTAAGGAAGGGAGGTCAGAGGCGTTGGGTCAGGAAGAAGCCTGTCTGAAGTTTAGTTGGGGGCCGGGGGGTGTTAAGGCATCTTGGCCTTACAAAGGCCAAAAAACAGAGGACAGGAAGAATAGAGTGTTGTAATTGATGAGAACAATGGATAAAAAATTCAGGCAAATTCGGGTGATTACAGCACATCTCATTAAACAACTGCTCTGAGCTCAGAAACACAAGCAGCAGAAGCAAGAAGAAATGGTAAAAAAAAATTAAGGGTAGCGTGGACTCAAATAAGCCAAAAAAGACTAGCCTTATGTTAAAAACAAAATGAAACACTAACCCTGTGGCCACCAACTTTGATTAAAGACATTCTAGACAAGTTACCTTTAACCAAAACTCCCTTGAGGATAATACCCTAATTATCAGTTTGTTTAGTACCTTAGATTAAAACTGAAAAGACTTAGTTAAATGTCATCCTCACTTTGGCTTTTCAGCCATCAAATGAGTTTATCAGCTCAAATAAGTTTATCAGATTGGCTTTTAGCAGAATAAATTGTTTGTTCTTAGAATTAAATCACCTCTGTTTTCCTGCTGTTGGAGGACATCGCTCTGCCTTATGTGACCATCACTTATGAACACGTCACTCACTGTTGTGAACGTCTCCTAAGGATAAGCCATAGGCCTTTACCTTCAAATTCATTCACCTCAGGTGCTGAGTAAATGTTGGTTTACAAGCCTACAAGGCACAGGACAGGTAGGTTTTAATCAGAGGAGAGTGATTGGAAAACGTTCTTTCGGAACGAGGAAGACTACCTACCGAGATAAAGAAGGTCCTGAGGAGAAATCAGAGCTACCACTGCCTTTAAGCACAGGAGGGATAGAAAATCAGAGAGAGGCAAATATTCATACTCAACCAACACTTGAATTGTTCAAAGGCAGATAGTTCTTCAGAAAGTTGACTACAGTCAGCACATGGGGAGCTGGAATGAAACCTAGAGTATGATTTTGTAATACTATGACTTTTAGGAAAATTGATTTAAAAAACTCAGAAAAATGCCATGAATGAGACTGCTCCCATGAGCCCACCACACACCTGGTAGGCCATGGTGGATACAGTGACTTTTTTCACTTGCTTCTTCATTTCTCTTGCTTCTCAGCTTCTTTAAAATGTTAATAGCATGGGTCACCACTCTGGAAATACTCTCTTACGGCACCACTCTAGTCCACTCTTCTGCTTTTTTTGACCACTCGACTTCTTTTTTTCTGTCCCTTGGCACCTTCCAGATACCCTAAAGCCAAATTTTACCAAAGTTTTGTTCAATTCCCTCCATTTACAACTTCACTTTCTGTCAAGGCTTCACCATCATTGTTATGGCTCACAAGTTTCAAGGAGTCCTTCAAAGCCACCTCCCGTATTCTCTTAAACCAGCTTATCCAGAATAGTCAGTATATAAACTCAGTGTCCCTTCAAGCCTTGTTCCTTCACTGTCAAGGTTTCTGCTAATGAAGCAGCTTGAGGTGGGCTCACCATTAATTCCACTAAGTGCCCCTGACTATATGCAAAATCACCTCTTGGAAAAATATTCCCAGTCTTGGTGCAATGAAGACAAATTGCTGCATTTTACATGTTTGTTAATAATTCTGGAAATATATTCCATAGTCAGGAGTTCTATATCTGTATATCCAACTGCCACTGATTATCTCCATTTGGACATCCCACAAGCACCTCAATCTCGGTGAGCCCAAAACTGAACTCTTCGTTCACCCGCCTACAAACCTATTCTTCCATATTTTTACCATAGCCCAGTGAGGGCCTCCCCATCCCACTGAGTGTCCTAACATAGAAATTTGAGCATTATCCTTGAACCCTAAACTCCTTTCTCTCTTCCCTTCTCTATCTCTCTCTCACACACACATGCATACACACACACACAGATCCGGTCAATCAGCAAGCATGGAAGACTTCAGATACAATGTTCATAGGCTTCTTCTTTATTCTGTAGATATTTGTTGAGTGAATTTGGAAAATTAATGAGATATTTAATTATCTGAATGACTATACCGAAGGCTTTATGATGAGCTATCAAAACATGAGAGGCAAAATACACACGAATTGTGTGAAATTATTCAGAATGTAATAAAAAAATGAAAGCCAAAAATTAGGTAAGGTTGGATGGTTGGATAAAAAGATAGATGGATAAATGGAGAAAAAGAAAGAAAGAAGGTGGCGGGGGAGTGAGAGAGTAAGGAAAGGAAGGACAGAGAGGAAGAGAGGAGAAAAATCTTGGAAGGAAAAACAAAAGAGGAAAAACAGGATTTATAGAATATAGCAGTGTGATCCATCAGAATTTCTTTTTTTTTTTCTTTTTCAGAGAGAGGAAGACAGAAGGGGGAGGGGTGGTGTGGGGCCAGCCACAGAGCTTGATCTCACAACCTGAGATCGTGATCTGAGCCAAAATTAAGAGTGGGATGCTTAACTGATTGAGCTACTCAGGTGCCCCTGTGATCTATCAATCAAAACGCCATCTTTGCTTTTGTCTTTATCACTTTCTTCCAAGTATGACATCGGTATGAGAGATTTTTTTTTAAGATTTTATTTATTTATTTATTTGACAGACAGAGATCACAAGTAGGCAGAGAGGCAGGTGGAGGGGTGGGGGAGAAGCAGGCTCCCTGCTGAGCAGAGAGCCTGATTCGGGGCCCGATCCCAGGACCCTGGGATCACGACCTGAGCCGAAGGCAGAGGCTTAACCCACTGAGCCACCCAGGTGCCCCTGGGTATGAGAGATTTAAGGAGATAGTACGAGAGCATCAAGTTACCTTAAGTGAATTAGCTTTGCATTTTTATTATGAAAAGTTTCAAATATATACAGAAGTCTAGAAAATAATATTCATCTCCAACTTTATTTGCTCCCAGCCTCCTCTCTATTATTATGAAGAAAATCTAATATGTTATTTAAGAGAGTTGAATCTACATGTTTAAAAATTATATCCCAGTGATACAATACTAAAAGAAAAAATACCATCCATTTTTTTCAGAAATAATGAAGAGGACATTGCAAAAAAGAAAAAAAATAGGGAAATACTATACTCATTTTTTTTTTTGCTATACCTATTTTTTATTTAAAAAGGAAGACTATAGAGTCTTGAGAGTCTAAGGTATGAACTTGCAGGTTTTATGATAAGATGGTTTTTTTTCCAGGTGACAGAATAAATATAGTGCTAATCCAAGATATTTCAACATCCTAAGAACAAGGATTGCTCTACTGACTTCTTCATTCACTTATTCAAATTCTGTCTTTTTTATAAAGGAATTAAGTCAGCTAATTTCCCTTCTTAATAAGGCTACTAGACTGCTAGCTCAGGAATATATGATAGCATAAAAACGAACCTTAATTTCAGCAAGGTACTGGCAAAGTCTCTTACGTTGTGGGTGTGTTGGAGAAATGTGAGCTGAATCACTGTAATGAGGTAGAATTAGAGGTGCTGATGTGACCATGTCTGCAGGAATAAGCAATGGGTCAGTCAACTTGGAGGTCAACCTCTAGTAGATACTAGAAGAATCTATTTGTGGACCTGTTCATGTCCTCAGTTTTAACCAATGACTTGGACACAAGAGGACATGGGACTACTCCCACAGCAGACTATGAGTTTGTAGACCTTTGAGAAGAGACCACACATGTAAAACTGAATTAAGTTTATGGTTTACTGGGGGCAAAGACAAATAAATTTGTTTTAAACGAGTTTGATAAACAGAGCAAGAGCCTGGTGCAGCATGTCTTACCTCAGCTTTTTTGGGCCCCAAAACCATATGGATCCTGTTGCCACTTACATTGTCTGTGTAAAGTGGTGTGAAAAGGTAATGTCTGCAAAGCTAAGTTTCATTGCTCACCACATCATGTCTGATACTCAGGGCTTACATCCTCAGCCAGGAGGAACTTATACAAATAGGAAACATCAGGAGACCCTCAGACCCCTTCCTGACTCCTGAACAAAACAAAAGGCCCATTAAGTCCACATCGTGATAGGGCAGGGAACCCTCTCATTCTCCTGTCCCTAAGCATCATCTCTGTGTCCCTCTTGACTACATGCAGGAGAGTCCACCTTTGCCAAATTGCCCCTAGGGCCTCTATGAGAAGGAGGTGCCAAGGAGCCATGGTTTCTGTCCTCAGAGGATACTGTCTTGCTGGAACTAAGACATTTAATTGTGTGGGACATCGAAGCCCTTTCATACCTGGGGCTTATCGTTATCCTTACAGAACTTACACAAATAATCTATGTCCCTAATGTCTTCTTTTGAAGACTTATTTACAGATAGTGAGACTCTCTTGATTATTGACCCAAGCTCAGCATCAATAAAAATACATCTTCCTGGAAAAGGCAGACTTAGCGTTCAGGCATTTCTGATGGTCTCTTGTCTCTGGTTATTCAACGCCCCAGAGAGTTCCTGTTCCACAGGAACCTCTCAGATTTACAGAAGACACGAAACTGGGAAGCCCCTTGGAGATGCCAGTGGCAAAATCAAAAATTTTAGAATGGTTACAAGCACGAGCTAAAAATTAAAAGAAACTAACCAGATAAATACAAAGTCCTACCTTTAGCCTCCAAATAAGCATTTAAATAGAAAACAGAAAAGATATGATAAGATGTAGGTACATATGATTTTTTTAAACCCACTTTTTAATGAAAAGAGCCAGAAAAATGAGCCATTTATTTTTTTTTAATTGCATTAGTAAGTGTCTCATCAAAGGTGGTAATGATTGCTTTCTATATATTCTGTACAGGCAAGGCAATAACTGTGGCATTTGGGTTAATTTTGTATATTTCATTTCAAGGAGATACGAGCCACCCATAGAGCCAGAAGACTAGAATGGATAAAGGTCTCAAAGCCATGCCTGATGATAATGGGAATAATAATAGCAACGTGCATATATTGAAGCCCTATTGTGTGCCTCCATCTGTAGTAGACAATGGCCTTGAAAGGGCTGTGGAATTGAACTTGTCCAGTTTAAAAGGTCAAGAAGTTATGATCCCAGCTAAACTTTAAACTCCATGATGAGAGGGGTGTTTTTACATAATCTTCAGATGGTAATGAAGATGCTAGTCATGGTCACGATAGCTGCTTCCCAGTGTGTGAGAAATAAATCATCAAGTGGCAGGGAGGAAAAATTATGTATCTCCAGAGAAGAAATTAGATCAAATAATTCGAACTTATCAGGACACAAATTAAAGCTCAAATATAAAAAAGAAATTTCTATCACTTAGCGCTATCAATATCACCTATAGTTGCTCAGAAATGGTGTAAGAAACCTTTTAAGGAGTCCCACCTGCTATTAAGTGCTCAGTAGGTACAAGCATCAGACCTTACCAGCTTGTAAAGCTGATACTGTAATCCCCACATTCATGGAGAAATCAGATACCGAGGAAAACTTATCAAAGGTCACACAACTAGGAAATGAAAGATTAAGGCTTACTGACTTTAAAGCTCATTTATTTTTACTAAGTTATAATCATCCCTATCATTGAAAATAATCCATATGGCCATTGTCCATATGTCCCATCTCTTAAGGGCATGCTTAGAATTCCTGCATTGGGTGAGGTTGGGCCCTACCTAGCTCTTTGATCCTTCAAGCACCCAGTGTCAATGAGCCTATTTGTCAAGTAATACACTCTCACAAGAATGAATGTTTAATGAACTGCCTCATAAAACTGGGAAATAATAGGAATATTGATTACCATTTTTAAATGAATCTAAAGAGATCAGTTTGATTCAAGGGAATGCTAAATGCTCTCAATGCAGGACACTTGCTAATTCATCCCAAATTTCATTAGGAAAGCACTTAATTGGCCTCCTAATATAATTATTTCTAGGCCAGTTCATTTACTTGCTACCCTAACTATTCTATTTTGAATCATTTATGTAGCACTTTTACTGATAAAGTTCAACACATGTCAAAATATAGCTCTGTGTCTTTATATCTGTTACAAACCATAAACATGGGCTTAAAGAAAGCCAAATATTTGGAAGCAGAGAAGAACAGACATTTGTTGAAAGTCTGCTACATTCTAGACATAGTCTAGAGATCAGCTCACTCGGAAGAGGGTAGGAGGATCACCAGGAACTCTGGTGTAGATGTAGCAAGCAGCCCGTCCACAGGGCGCCACAGGGCTCTGTGAGGACACCAGCCCCAGCCTGGCAGAGGTTCTGGGTGGAGAGTCATAGGAAATATTACTGGATTGGTGGCATGGAAAGGACACACGAAGGGGCTTAGATTCGCAGCAGAACACTCAGACTTGGTGAGCAGCAGAAGCCATGCTGGGTTCTTGAGTAGAAGTAGAGAATGAGCAAATTTTTTCAAGGATATGGGGAATGTGTTCCTCTCTTTAAAGAAATGGGAAGCCACAGTATAAGAAAGAGTAGTGGTTGTTCTTAGCAAGGAGTCTCCTCTGAGGTTGACAGGAAGGTTTGCAGGATAGCACTAGCCCCAACTCTATGCCAGGCCGTGGTCTCGGTATTTAGGTGTAGTCACGCATTTGCCTCCTAATTTTGTGAAGTAAGTAGTGGTAGTATCATCATCCCCCAACTTACAGATGAGAAAACTGAGGTTTCTAAGAGCAGCTGACCTGGGCAACGGGGTGGCTCAGTCAGTTAAGCATCTGCCTCAGGTCATGATCTCAGGATCCCCGGACTGAGCACCCATCCCCCACCACCCTCCCCAGACAGCGCTCAGCCCAGACTCTGCTTCTTCCTCTTCCTCTGCCCCTCCCCCAACTTGTGCTCTCTCTCCCCCTCTTTCTCTCTCTCAGATAAATAAATAATCTTATAAATAAAACTAAATAAATAAATAAATAAATAAAAGCAGTGGTCCTAAGGTCACACAGAAAAGATACCCCACATTCAGCGAGTGTTCCCCTCGCAGCCAGATTCTGATGACCCTTCACAGTGTGTTTAAAATGGTTGTTTGACAACACTGCTATCGTCTTGCTGTTTAAAGTCACAGCTTGAACAGATTGTTTTCGGAAGTGGCAGACAACACAGGGCCAAGACCGTGTTCCTCTGCCCACGAACACAGTGGACAACCAATGTGCTGGCTCCGTGCACTCTCTTTCTCCAGAGCCTGAGGGATGTGAGGCAGACCTTTCCAAGTCTGAAAGTTATATTTGTAGTCTAATAAAGATAAGAATCAAGTTAAGTGAATGGGTTATACTATCTATGGCCATTTTCTTTATAAATATTATAAATCGCTTTCCACACACATGGCAGACCATATGTGTACGTTTCTCCCCCCACCAGGGGCTCAAGATCTGGATCGCATCCGACTCTCCACCTACAGAACAGCATGCAAGCTTCGGTTTGTTCAGAAGAAATGCAACTGTGAGTATGCCAGTTGTTTGGACTAATTACACTCCTGAATCCTATAGTTTACGTTTGTTACTTTGTTTATTAAAACTGGTGTCTTGTAAGTGTTGATTAGAATATGTTTACACAACAGTAGAGTATTAGGATGCACAAATGGTTAGAGAGACTCTCCATAAGTGATTCCGAAGGCTTCATTGCTCTTAACTGCTCAAGTGATGAGCCTTTGGATGTGTGCAAAATCCTGTCCTTAGGATGGTTTAAATCTAGATGGATATTGTTCTTCACTTCTCTAGCTTTGGTGTTGTCCATGCAGTGCCATCAGAGTGGTTTCCACGAACATTATAAAACATCAAATATTAAGTCCTCTTTATACATGTGTTTCCTTCACAAGTATAGGAAAGTGTTGATAAGCCCCTGGAAAGCACAGAAGTTTCTTTCTGAAGCTACAAAATTACCCTTTGTATCAGAGTATTAACTACATTGGCCTGCATCAGACCAAGGCAAGAAAAGAGGCAATAATACTTGAAGAAACAAAGAGACTTGCTTCGACTTGTTCCCAAATTTTAAAATGTCAGCAGCCACTAGATCACTAATCCCAGTGAACCATTTGCATCATCTGCTGCTTCACTGCTCTCATCGTTTTCTGGAGAGAAAAATTGCCTCATAGTTTGTGTATATGAACTTACTCTTTTCTTTTTGAAAACTGACTGCTTAAAAATGAATAAGTATTCTCATTTTCTAATTAGTATTGGATGGATTAGGAAAATGAGAACTGTAATGTTCTCCTGAGGATGTACATGTAGTTTTTGCATGACTGGCAGAGGGCTTAGACACGGTGAATGTGGAAACCAGGCATGTCCACACCTCTACCACCCGGAGTCTCCAGCAGATGTTCCCTGGGGCCCTGCCCGAGGCTCCCCAAATCCTGACTCTGGGGGATGGGCAGGCAGCTAGTCTTCCAGGTGCTCATGTGGAGCTTCTTCCTCAGCTCCAGTGGCTGGAAATGGGGATGAAGTTTGGGGCAGGAGAAGGGGGTAAACACAGGTTGGCCAGATATCAAAGACATGTTTGACTCCTTACAGGAAACTAAGTCCATCCCCCCCCCCAAAAAAAAAATGGTGGGGAGACAATGAGAAGAGAACTACAGATGTGGGAAGGGATCTGTGGATGTACTTGGAGCCCTGGGCACTGAGGAGTCTATAAAAGAACTTTTGAGCGCTGATATTAAAGGACAAGGAAGAGGCTCCCATCATAAAAAGGCTTTTCTCCCCGCCTCAACCCTACCACCTGTATTTAAACAAAATGAAAGGTCTCCATGTATTCAGCAATGAAAAAGTGAGAGGATCCTCCTGCTTTCTTTCCTCATCACCACTCAGTGGCCTTCAGAATGGAAGAGAGACTAGAAAGAGCAGGGATGGGGGTTCTGATCCCACAGAGCTTTGCCAAGCAGCGCTTCCTCAGGTCCTTTCAGCAGAGATAGGGAATTGTTTCAAAAAAAAAAAAGTGTTACAAAACGGTAGGGATGAACTAAAAAGTAAATAAACAATAAAGAGAGGGAAGGCTGGGAGGGAAGGAGAGAGCACTGCAAAGGCCCTAACTATCTCCAGCAACCCTCCAGCCACATCGCATTTCTCCTGCTCACAGGGAATGGCCCCTTCTCAGTCTTGGGGGTCTCCTTTTCCTCTTCCTGTTCTTTTCTGCTCCTGATCCTTAACCTACATCCAGAATCATGGGATAGTCACCCTGACCTCCTTGGAAAGCAGTGAGGAAAACAGTGCCAGTCCATCCCTGGGGGAAACTAGAACTTTCATACTCATCTAGTTGTCCCTCGGTGCATCTATTCACCTACCTTTTTTTTTTTTACATTTTTAAAAAAGATTTTATTTATTTATTTGACAGAGATCACAAGTAGGGAGAGAGGCAGGCAGAGAGAGAGGAAGGAAAGCAGGCTCCCTGCTGAGCAGAGAGCCCGATGATCCGGGCTCGATCCCAAGACCCTGGGATCATGACCCAAGCCGAAGGCAGAGGCTTAACCCACTAAGCCACCCAGGCACCCCATTCACTTACCTTTTAATTTAGAAAGCTTATAACGAGCTCCTACTGTGTGTTGGGCAGTGTGCTTAGGTGCCTGGGATAGAGCAATGTGAATAAGATCCGATCTCTGCCTTAAAGTTGCCCAAAGTCTAACTGGGTTAGGCTGGATGGAATTTTAAACAGGCCCCTAACACAGTATGGAAGTGTAATGGTAGGAATGAGGGCATGGTGTTGTGGGAGCACAAGGAGGCCGGGCCCTATGTGGGCATGAGGGCCAGTAAGAGGAGTTTCCTAGAGAAAAAGACATCTAGGCTGATTCTTAGAGAATTAGTGGACATTACACAGACAAGTGTTACACCCGACAAACTTCATCTATTTGAGGATGAGGAAAATCGCTTCTCAGCCTGTTGGCTAAGATCAAGTGTAGGATGAGGAAAGTATTACATTCTCTACAAACTATATAAAAGTAAAGCTTAAGGAAGAGAAGCAAGCAGGTTTTCAATGCTCTGCTAAAATAAAGTTGCTTTTTAAAATTTTTTCTACCTTGAGCAAAAGTGTTAAATGCAAGTACGATATGTGTTTGCTGAGTTTTCCTTCCTGACAACAAATCTAACAGTTGTGGTGTCAGGGAGCTTGCAAAATGCTAACACAGCTGAGACTGTTTTATCTTAAAGGCAGAGCCTACTTTTTCAGATAACCAGGACACTGGTGTTTATGGGACATAATATTAGTCAATGTTGAACGTACATCCCTGTATTAGAGGAAGGTCATTTTTGTCTGCAGTGAAACTTAATACAACATAAATATGGTGCCTTATACTGGAGTTTTACTCTACAACAAGAGAAATAAAAAAAAAAATCCAGGCAGTGTATTTCTAAGTACATTACTTTATTGGAAATTCTTACATAGCATTTACTTCATAGAAATCGATGGACCTTAATGGAGAATGGGTTATTTTTAGGTCCAGACCTTATTTACAGGTAAGATTGATGTTGTGTATTAACAAAACTAAGCTTAAAAACTATACAGTGGCCGGGGGGGGGACATTAAAAACTGACACTTGTCAAGTCATCGCCTAGAAAAAAAACATTATCTGGATATAGCATGGAGTATATAGACTTTTAAGAGATTTTTTTTAATCTGAGTTCAGACATCAGAAGGGTTAATTAATTCCCTGTATTTCTGTCCCCATAGCCCTTGCCTACTCTCTTTATGGTTTCCTGTCTAGAGCACTGATTCCTATCACCGACATTCATGTTCATTCCCTCTAATGCAATTCCTGATGGGTGCTGAGAATAACTACTTCTCAGGGTCGAAAAACACTCCACAGGAGAGGCCAGAAAACTGTGGCCTGTGCACTAAATGAAGCTCAGCACCTACTTTTGTATAGACTGTAAAATAGGAGTTTTTACAGATGAATATTTGCAATGATTTTAAAATAGGGAACACTACTTACAATCCCAGTTAAGCAAAATACTATAATTCCCCCTGCAAATTCCAATCTTCTCATTGGTAAACAAGTATTGAAAAAAATATTGCCCTCCATTATTATATTTTTAATTTCATCAGAAATATATTGTATAAGTTTGTTTTCTCTCTCATTATACATATGCCAGCATAATATCTACATAATATTACTATGTAATCTGGTAGTGCCCCACTCTGCAAATACGAAAAAGACACTTACCAACCTCTATTATAAATGAAAAACTGTGAGACACCAACTTTTCTTTTTTTCAGGCAAAAGATACTTTATTCCTTCAACTTTCTCCATGGGATTCATTTGTCAAGTCAGCTTCTTCCCCTTACGATCCATTTTTGTACCCTGGCATAACCTCCCTCCCCATGCCATGACTAGCACATTCCCTAATGGAACAAAAGGATGGATGACCCTAAAAATTAGGGGACACCAAGTTGTCAATTTTATTTTCTAGGAGGAATAGGACAGAAAGGGGATAATACACACAATATTCCTAACTCTGCTTTCTAATCGATAGCATTTTCTTTAGCTTCGAGGTTTCCTGAGAACTTTCCACAAAAATAAGCTATACACCATCTATAAGGATGTGTGCAATGACAACATCTCAGCCTTTGTTTTAAACAAATAACTATTTTCTGCCAGAACATTATCTCCTCGGTCAGCACTGACATGGTTAATGATCCAGATACCCTGTAATGTCAGCAGATCTTTTTCCAGAAATTACTTTGGAGTCAATGGAATGCAGCCTTAAGTCCATGAACAATAAAAGGGAACAAGAGAAATAAATCAGAAATCTCAAATCCCTCCTGTTTAATAAAGGGAACAAAAGTAAGGAGGTACCTTCTTTTAGTTCTTCTTCTCACAGCCTGAATTTTCTGTCAGTCGTATCAACTAAAATTTAGTTAAAATTTTGCTTAAAAGGAAAAGAGGGGGAAAGGTATATATTTGTATCCGAGCTTTCAGAGTTTCTCAAACATCTTCCCTCTAATTAAAGAAATATAAGTATCCCTCATCCACTTATAAAGTTAGAACACATGCTTTGACTTATTAACTCTAAACTTCATTTAGGGTTTCTAGAAGGAAAAAAAAAATGCAGAACCTGTTCACCTAATGGCTTCTCTGTCACTGTGAAATTAACTCATGTGAGTGCTAGATATATGGTGGGTCCAGAAGGAATATTCTTTTATGAGTGAATGAATAGAATCCACTAGATTCATTTTTCACCAGCCAAGTGATTAGTCTTACACTTTCAGGAGTAGCCTTTAGATATGTGTTTTGTTTTTGTTTTTGTTTTTGAGATTTTATTTATCTTGAGAGAAAAAGAGAATGAACATGAGCAGGGAGGAGAGGTAGAGAGAGGGAGAAGCAGACTCCCCACTGAGCAGGGAGCCCAACTCGGGGTTTGATCCCAGAACCCCAGGATCATGACCTGAGCAGAAGGCAGATGCTTAACTGAATGAGCCATCCAGGCCCTCCTAGGTATGCTTTTTCAGAAATAAATACTAATATCCCATTCAATTTTATTCAAGTTGATTACCAGCATATTTCTCCTCTTTGCCATATTTTTAAGTATGTGGATTTTGGGCTGCCTGTATCCATTTTCTGTCATTATATAACACACTTAGCTACTTAAAACAACATACATTTACTCTCTTATAGTTTCTATAGGTCAGAAACCAAACACAGCATGACTGCATCCTCAGCCTAGGGTCTCCCAGGGTCTGTGGTTCTCATATGGGGCTCACAGTTCTCTTCTGAGTGAACTGGCTATTGGCAGAATTCATTTCCTTATGGTTGAAGGGTCGAGGTCTCCATTCCTTACTGACAGTCAGCTGGGGACTACTCCCAGTTCCTACAATCCACCTGTACTCCTTGCCACATGGCACCCTAGATGTTTGCTTCTCCTTCCGTATCAGGCACACTGGGTCTCTCTGACTTCCTCCTCCTCTGTGATCAGCCAGAGAAAACTCTCTGCTTTTAAAAGAATTATGCAGGGGCACCTGGGTGGCTCAGTCAGTTAAGCATCTGCCTTAAGCTAAAGTCATGATCCCAGAGTCCTGGGATGGAGTCACTGGATAAAGCCCCACGTCAGGCTCCCTGCTCAGCAGGGAGTCTGCTTCTCCCTCTGCCCCTCACCTCACTTGTGTGCTTGCTCTCCCCCGCCTCTCTCAAATAAAGTCTTAAAAAAAAAAA
>RCUC01001000.1:0-11467 GCA_003697995.1 Taxidea taxus jeffersonii
GCTTGAGAAAATGATAACCCTTATAAGGCCATTTAACAGGGAAAGGAAGCCCAAAACACAAGCTCAGGCTTCTTCCCTCATCCCACTTTGACAACTAAAATAACTAGAAAAAAACAAATCAATTTCAACCAAAGACCAACAAACAAATGGAAACTGAGATTGAGAAAATAATTGCCTTCATAAGAGCATCAAAAGGAATAAAATGCTGAGTTAAGATATTCAACAATGGAAAGAAAAAAAAAAGATATTCAACAATGGAAATGTAGGGGGCTTGTACACTGAAATCACATCTTTTTTTTTTTTAAAGATTTTATTTATTTATTTGATAGACAGAGATCACAAGTAGGCAGAGAGGCAGAGAGGGAGAGGAGGAAGCAGGCTGTCCGCAGAGCAGAGAGCCCGATGCGGGACTCGATCCCAGGACTCTGGGATCATGACCCAAGCCGAAGGCAGCGGCTTTAACCCACTGAGCCACCCAGGTGCCCCTGAAATCACATCTTTAACTACAAAAGTCAGGGACAATCTAAATAAATGGAGGCCATGTTCACAGGAGATTTACTACTGTTAACATCATAATTCTCCTCAAACTGATCTATAGATTCCATGTTACCTCTACCAAATTTCTACCTGACTTCTTTGTAGAAATTTATAAGCTGACCCTAAAATTTATATGAAAATGTAAAGGACTTAAAATAGCCAAAACAATTTTTTAAAGAACAAAACAAAGTTGGAAGATCTATATTACCCAATTTCAAAACTTACTACAAAGTCACTATTAAATTATAAATTTAATTTCATCAAAATTATACACACTCTTCAAAAGACAACACTAGGAAATGAAAAGAAAGAGATTGGAAGAAAATATTTGCACGTACTATATCTAACAAAGAACTCATATCCAGAATACATAAAGAAGCGTTACCAAATAAATTATAAGAAGACAACACAATTTAAAAGTGGGCAATACATTCCATCAAAGAAGATATATACATGACTAGACACTTATCCCAAGAAGATATATAAATGCCTAATACACACATGAAAAGACATTCCATATCATTAGGGAAGTGCAAACTGAAACCCCAATAAGAGGGCTATAATACAAAAGACTGACAATTCTAAACATTGGCAAAGATACAGAGCCAATTGTGACACTCATAACATTATGGTTGGATATAAAATGAAACATCACGAAATGGTAACATTTGTCAGATTCTTGAAAAGTGAATATAATACGATACAACACAGTAATCCCACTCCTAAGTATCTCCTCAAGAGAAATGAAGACATATGTCTACATGAAGACTTGAACATGAATACTCATAGAAGTATTATTCAAAATAACCAAACGCTGGAAATAATCCAAATGCCCATCCATGAATGAACAGATAAAAGGAATGTGAAACAGCTGTACAACAGAATACTACTCAGCATTAAAAAGAAACTAGGGATACATTCTACAACATGAATGAATCTAAACACCATTACACTAACTGAAAGAAGCCAGATACAGAAGACTTCATATTATATGGTACTATTTATATGAAACCCCTTAAAAAGCAAATCAATATACAGAGAAAGCATATCAGTGATTGCCCTAGGGCTGGGGACTGACTACAAACAGGAACTTGTTGGGGTGATGAAAATATTCTAAAAGTGGACTGTGATGATGATTACCCAACTCCAATGAACATACCCCCAAATTACTATAATGCACACTGACAGTTGGAGAAATTCATGGTACATAAATTATACCTCAAAAAAGCCATTTTTAAAAGAAAAAAAAATGAAGGATAGGGGGGAGGAGGAGGGTGGGGGAGAGACCAGGAAGAGAAAGACCAAGGTAGGATATTGAAAGTATATGTGGAGGAAGAATTAAATTTATCATATGCTAAAGTGAAGAACTAGCACTAATGAACCAAAGTAGGGAAAGGTAGATTTTATTCACTTATAAGGAAAAATTTGCTCATTACTCTCTTCAAAAGAAATAACCTGTATTGAAGATTGTTCTTCATCCTTTGAAGGTTAGTACTCTTTGTAAGAATATTGTAAAATAACGTTCGGGGGGGAAAAAAATCAAGGGATACCTCCCAAAGTTAAAGCTTTCTGCATCTGAATGTTAACAAAGTTATATACAAAGAAGGTTTGATTTTTGGTATTCTAGAACTGTGGCACATATAAACAAAAACTGACTTTATTATTTTTTAAAAAAATTTTTTAAAGATTCTATCTATTTATTAGAGAGAGAGAGCGAGCACAGGCAGACAGAGAGGCAGGCAGAGGCAGAGGGAGAAGTAGGCTCCCTGCCGAGCAAGGAGCCCGATGTGGGACTTGATCCCAGGACTCTGGGATCATGACCTGAGCTGAAGGCAGCCGCCCAACCAACTGAGCCACCCAGGCATCCCCAAAAACTGACTTTAGAAGAAACTTGCTTGGGACGCCTGGGTGGCTCAGTTGGTTAAGCAGCTGCCTTCGGCTCAGCTGCTTCTCCCTCTGCCTCTGCCTGCAACTCTGTCTGCCTGTGCTCATTCGCTCTCTCTCCCTCTCTCTGACAAATAAATAAATAAATAAAATCTTTAAAAAAAAAAAAAGAGAAGAAACTTGCTTTGTTTCAAAGGACTGTGGTAAATCTGGCTGCTTCCCTACCTTAATCCAACCTGACTCTGTGCTAAATTGACACCGCTTAGAACAAGAGTGGTAATTCAGGTTTCAGTTTTACAGGTAACATAAGAGATGCCTCCATGTTTTAATGCTGGATAATGGTGATAGTGTATGGTTCTTAAAAAGGGAAATCAGAACAATTGATCTATAGATTAGATAACTGTTCTCTGAATCTCAAGAGAGAATGATTTAGTACTAACACTATGTTAAGTGTTGCAGAGGCCTCTCAGAATCTCCAGCCTATGAGAAGTAGAATATATAATTATAACAGAGAACAAATGTGATTTTTGGAAATGAGATTAGAAGTTTCAAGTACAGTTTTAGGAGGCGAGCAGAAGAATCCTATCAATGAAAAAAGGAAAAAAAAAAAAAAACGAAAGCCCCAAGCAGCTCTAAACTGAGGGAAATATTTTCAAATGTTTGTTCAATGAGTGTGGATAAAATTCAGACTATCCAGATAAAAATAAAAGTCCTCTAATCTCACAGAACATTTATAATTAGAAGTTACACCATGAAATATTTAGTCGTTTCAAGTTCAAGTTAGAAGAAATGTTTTTCGATGGAATTTCTGGAACATAAACGATTCTGCTTTCTGGTGGGAAACATAAATGACTATATAAGTTGAACATAAAATTCATGAACATCTGGAAGCCTGCTAATTGCAGACAGAATGTCACATAAAACAAGAAATCAAAGAACTTCTTTCTGGCTCATATGTCTTTAGGAGGGAGAAATCACTTTCCTTGGCACAAGTACATTGGCATAATTGACAAAACGTTGAGATGGCACATTTCACCATATGTGCTTCCTTGGATCTAATCAAGTCCCATGAACACTGGAGTCATAAACTCTACATTTGGTCTAGGGCAATATATGATAAATTCTTAAATCAGTGGTAATAAAAGAGGTGGAGCATAAGTTTAAATACAGCAGATAGGAGACTGAGCTGCCTTAGCCAACTGGGATAAAGTAAATTCTTGATTTAAAAACAAAAAAACAAAACAACAACAACAAAAAAAAACCTCGAACCTAAGTTGGGGGCAGGTCCCCAACATGCTGAGAAAAAATATCTGTTCCATTACGACAGTGCACAAACCACAACCAGTCTATGGACCTGTTTTAACTAAGAGAGAAAGCTTTTTCCCCTCAATTTAAGGCAACATTTAAAAATTTAAAAATTTCTACAGAAATACTTGTTTCTGCTTTCTCTGAAAAATAACAACTGGTAATTCCTCCATAGCTACAGCCTGCTGGCATGTATAACAACTTCCACTTTCTGGCAGGGGCTCATGCTCTCCAGTTCACGTAATCCCCCAACACCCCAACTATCGCCACCATCCTCACAATGAACACGTGATCTGTTACTCTTTCATTTCACCTCCTTGGCCCTTATAGGCCTTAGAGATCATATCCCCTGCACCAGGAAAGAGAGGTGATATGTCATGAGTCACTATTTTTATTTTGCTTTTGACAACCCACATTTTCTCATCGCTGAATAACTGAAGCCCAGTGAAAGGTGTCTCCTACACTGAACTCCTATCACTTCTACCGATCTTTCTGCATCTGTTGGTATTTCTCAGTATCTGTTGGGATTTCAGGATGATAATCTCATTCTACAGTCTCCCTGAGTTGAAACACAGATGGAGTCAGGGAAGTGAATATAAAAATTTAACTTTATTACTGATAGTATTGAACTGAAGAACATTATTTGAATGAGTGGCCAAATGGGCCTCCTAATACTTTCACCTTCATTTGAGCTTGACCTTGTCCAAGACTGCAGACCTGAAGGAAATAATGGATGAAGAGTTTATTGCATCCCTCTGGGAAAGAGATGAGCTTCAGGTGAGTCTTCTCCTGGTTCATGAGGCTCTTCTCCAACTACCAACTACTGCTCTACTGTGGCCAATTTAGCTTTTTCCCCATAAAAAATATGACTTGGTAAGAATACTAAAATAAATAGTCCAGAGCACTGTTGTACCTTAGGCTAAAACTCTATACCTTATTTTATTTCCCATTCTAATTTGGGTCCATCATAGTTCACTAGAAGTTACACACGGAAATCAAACAGAAACGTAACTACTCTCTAGTAAAATAGTAGCAGTAACATAAAAATGACCCAAATTTGAACATAAGTACTCTCCATTATGAAGTTCTCAGCAGGAAATTAAGTTCCCGACACTGTCATCCTAGCTTTTAAAATATAATAATAATAATATGATTATTATTATTAATAGAGGCACGTGGGTGGCTCAGTTGGTTAAGTGCCTGACTCTTGATTTCAGCTCAGGTCATGATCTCAGTCATGAGATCTAGCTCTGCATTGGGCTGGGTTACGTGCTCATCGTAGTCTACTTGAGATTCTCTCTCTCCCCCTACCCTCCCCCTGCTCCTGCATGCTCTCTCTTGCTCACTCTCTCTCTCAAATAAATATGTAAAACTTCAAATAATAATAATAATACTGGGGCACCTTTTAAAAATAATAATAATAATTAATAAATAAAAGAATTTATTTTTCTTAAGAGCTTCTTGTATTTTTTTTTCTAAGATTTTTTTTATTTATTTATTTGACAGACAGAGATCACACTAGTATGCAGAAAGGCAGGCAGAGAGGGGAGGGGAGAAGCAGGCTCCCTGCCGAGCAGAGAGCCCGATGTGGGACTCGATCCCAGGACCCTGGGATCATGACCCGAGCCGAAGGCAGCGGCTTAACCCACTGAGCCACCCAGGCGTCCCAAGAGCTTCTTGTATTCTTTTTTTTTTTTTATAAACACCGTTTAATAAAACAAAATTAGCAAACACTCTAAATAATATATCTTATGTGTTAAACATTGCCAAATCATAGTTCATGCATAAAAAAGGACATCTTCTGAGCTAGCGAAAAGTAGAGTAGTTCAGTAAGAATCCATTGTTAGCTATTTATAAAGAAGATATCTCAATTTATATTCTACACTGCAGTGGGAGGGAGTGGACTACTCAATGTATTTGCTTGCTAGCCCAAATACCTATTTGGGCTGTTGTTGGATATTTGTATAGCTGATCAAGTGGTGTTTAATCATGTACTTGAGTCAGTGTTGGTCTAGGACTATGAGTTCTCAGAAAATAGGACTCACAGCTGCTTGACTTCAATTCTTGGCCAACTGCTGTATGTATTAGGCACCTAGGGATGACTTTGGAGTCACATCCTTTTCTGTTGCTTCCTGTTCCTCCTTGTGCCCCTTCTGATACCCGATCAGACTTTTTTAAAAGAGCGAAGCACTTCCCCTGGTAAAAAGACTGCATCTGCAGAACTTTCCTCTTGAGCATCTGTCATGCAGGACTGAAAACTCCATGAAATGCAGTTGATATATGGCTCTCAGCAAATAATTCTAAGAGACTTTGAAGATATAGGAGCCTCACTGGTTGTATTTTACTGACAAAGTGTTGCTTTTTTTTTTTTTAATAAACATTGAGTCCTAAGGTTTAGCTCATCAGATCATTCAAATCACCAAACTTTATTACTTCCCACTATTTTTTTCTTTTTTTTTAAGCTTTATTTAAACATATAATGTAACCCCACCACCCTCTCCCAACCCACCCCCCTCAGTTTGTTTTATGACATTAAGAGTCTATTTTGGTTTGTCTCCCTCCCGATCCCATCTTGTTTCATTTTTACTTTTCCTACCACCTTAACTCCCACCCCCATTGCATCTCCACTTCCTCATATCAGGGAGATCATGTGATAGTTGTCTTTCTCCAGTTGACTTATTTCGCTAAGCATAATACACTCTAGTTCCATCCATGTTGTCGCAAATGGTAAGATTTCATACTATGACTGCATAGTATTCCATTGTATATATATACCACCTCTTCTTTATCCATTCATCTGTTGATGGACATCTAGGTTCTTTCCATAACTTGGCTATTGTGGACATTGCTGCTATAAACATTCGGGTACATGTGCCCATTTGGATCACTACGTTTGTATCGTTAGGGTAAATACCCAGTAGTGCAATTGCTGGGTCATAAGGTAGCTCTATTTTCAATTTTTTGAGGAACCTCCATGCTGTTTTCCAGAGTGGTTGCACCAGCTTGCATTCCCACCAACAGTGTAGGAGGGTTCCCCTTTCTCCACATCCTCGCCAGCATCTGTCATTTCCTGACTTGTTCATTTTAGCCATTCTGACTGGTGTGAGGTGGTATCTCATTGTGGTTTTGATTTGTATTTCCCTGATGCCCAGTGATGTGGAGCACTTTTTCATGTGTCTGTTGGCCATCTGGATGTCTTCTTTGCAGAAATGTCTGTTCATGTCCTCTGCCCATTTCTTGATTGGATTATTTGTTCTTTGGGTGTTGAGTTTGCTAAGCTCTTTGTAGATTTTAGATACTAGCCCTTTATCTGATATGTCATTTGCAAATATCTTTTCCCACTCTGTCAGTTGTCTTTTGGTTTTGTTGACTGTTTCCTTTGCTGTGCAAAAGCTTTTGATCTTGATGAAGTCCCAATAGTTCATTTTTGCCCTTGCTTCCCTTGCCTTTGGCGTTGTTCCTAGGAAGAAGTTGCTGCGGCTGAGGTCGAAGACGTTGCTGCCTGTGTTCTCCTCAAGGATTTTGATGGATTCCTTTCTCACGTTGAGGTCCTTCATCCATTTTGAGTCTGTTTTCGTGTGTGGTGTAAGGAAATGGTCCAATTTCATTTTTCTGCATGTGGCTGTCCAATTTTCCCAACACCATTTGTTGAAGAGGCTGTCTTTTTTCCATTGGATGTTCTTTCCTGCTTTGTCGAAGATTAGTTGACCATAGAGTTGAGGGTCTATTTCTGGGCTCTCTATTCTGTTCCATTGATCTATGTGTCTGTTTTTGTGCCAGTACCATACTGTCTTAATGATGACAGCTTTGTAGTAGAGCTTGAAGTCTGGAATTGTGATGCCACCAACTTTGGTTTTCTTTTTCAATATTCCTTTGGCTATTCGAGGTCTTTTCTGGTTCCATATAAATTTTAGGATTATTTGTTCCATTTCTTTGAAAAAATTGGATGGGATTTTGATAGGCATTGCATTAAATGTGTAGATAGCTTTAGGTAGCATAGACATTTTCACGATATTTATTCTTCCAATCCATGAGCATGGAACATTTTTCCATGTCTTTGTGTCTTCCTCAATTTCTTTCATGAGTACTTTATAGTTCTCTGAGTATAGATTCTTTGCCTCTTTCGTTAGGTTTATTCCTAGGTATCTTATGGTTTTGGGTGTAATTGTAAATGGGATTGACTCCTTAATTTCTCTTTCTTCTGTCTTGTTGTTGGTGTAAAGAAATGCAACTGATTTCTGTGCATTGATTTTATATCCTGACACTTTACTGAATTCCTGTACAAGCTCTAGCAGTTTT
This sequence comes from Taxidea taxus jeffersonii, assembly GCA_003697995.1. Classification (NCBI taxonomy): domain Eukaryota; kingdom Metazoa; phylum Chordata; class Mammalia; order Carnivora; family Mustelidae; genus Taxidea; species Taxidea taxus. The sequence goes on from RCUC01001000.1 coordinate 8,026, forward strand.
GGAGTGGAGCCTTTTGGGTTTTCCACATATAGTATCATATCATCTGCAAAGAGCGATAGTTTGACTTCTTCTTTGCCGATTTGGATGCCTTTAATTTCTTTTTGTTGTCTGATTGCTGAGGCTAGGACTTCTAGTACTATGTTGAATAGCAGTGGTGATAGTGGACATCCCTGCCGTGTTCCTGACCTTAACGGAAAAGCTCTCAGTTTTTCTCCATTGAGAATGATACTTGCCGTGGGTTTTTCATAGATGGCTTTGATAATATTGAGGTATGTGCCTTCTATCCCTACACTTTGAAGAGTTTTGATTAGGAAGGGATGTTGCACTTTATCAAATGCTTTTTCAGCATCTATTGAGAGTATCATATGGTTCTTGTTTTTTCTTTTGTTAATGTACTGTATCACATTGATTGATTTGCGGATGTTGAACCAACCCTGCTGCCCTGGAATAAATCCCACTTGGTCGTGGTGAATAATCCTTTTAATGTACTGTTGGATCCTATTGGCTAGTATTTTGGTGAGAATTTTCGCATCTGTGTTCATCAAGGATATTGGTCTGTAATTCTCTTTTTTGATGGGATCCTTGTCTGGTTTGGGGATCAAGGTGATGCTGGCCTCATAAAATGAGTTTGGAAGTTTTCCTTCCATTTCTATTTTTTGGAACAGTTTCAGGAGAATAGGAATTAATTCTTCTTTAAATGTTTGGTAGAATTCCCCTGGGAAGCCATCTGGCCCTGGGCTTTTGTTTGTTGGGAGATTTTTGATGACTGTTTCAATCTCCTTACTGGTGATGGACCTATTCAGGTTTTCTATTTCTTCCTGGTTCAGTTTTGGCAGTTTATATGTCTCTAGGAAAGCATCCATTTCTTCCAGATTGTCGAATTTGTTGGCATAGAGTTGTTCATAATATGTTCTTATGATTGTTTGTATTTCTTTGGTGTTGGTTGTGATCTCTCCTCTTTCATTCATGATTTTATTTATTTGGGTCCTTTCTCTTTTCTTTTGGATAAGTCTGGCCAGGGGTTTATCAATCTTATTAATTCTTTCAAAGAACCAGCTCCTAGTTTCATTGATTTGTTCTATTGTTTTTTTGGTTTCTATTTCATTGATTTCTGCTTTGATCTTTATTATTTCTCTTCTCCTGCTGGGTTTAGGCTTTCTTTGTTGTTCTCTCTCGAGTTCCTTAAGGTGTAGGGTTAGGTTGTGTATTTGAGACCTTTCCTGTTTCTTGAGATAGGCTTGTATCGCTATATATTTTCCTCTCAGGACTGCCTTTGCTGTGTCCCACAGATTTTGGACCGTTGTGTTTTCATTATCATTTGTTTCCGTGGTTTTTTTCAATTCTTCTTTAATTTCCTGGTTGACCCATTCATTTTTTAGAAGGATGCTGTTGAGTCTCCATGTATTTGTGCTCTTTCCAAATTTCCTCTTGTGATTGAGTTCTAGCTTCAGAGCATTGTGGTCTGAAAATATGCAGGGAATGATCCCAATCTTTTGATACCTGTTGAGACCTGATTTATGACCCAGGATGTGATCTATTCTGGAGAATGTTCCATGGGCACTAGAGAAGAACGTGTATTCTGTTGCTTTGGGGTAGAATGTTCTGAATATATCTGTGATGTCCATCTCATCCAGTGTGTCATTTAAGACCTTTATTTCCTTGTTGATCTTTTGCTTGGATGATCTGTCCATTTCAGTGAGGGGTGTATTAAAGTCTCCAACTATTATTGTATTCTTGTCAATGTGTTTCTTTGATTTTGTTATTAATTGGTTTATATAGTTGGCTGCTCCCATGTTAGGGGCATAGATATTTAAAATTGTTAGATCTTCTTGTTGGACAGACCCTTTGAGTATGATGTAGTGTCCTTCCTCATCTCTTACTATAGTCTTTGGCTTAAAATCTAATTGATCTGATATAAGGATTGCCACCCCAGCTTTCTTCTGATGTCCATTAGCATGGTAAATTGTTTTCCACCCCCTCACTTTCAATCTGGAGGTGTCTTCAGGTCTAAGATGAGTTTCTTGTAGGCAGCATATGGATGGGTTTTGTTTTTTTATCCATTCTGAAACCCTGTGTCTTTTGATTGGGGCATTTAGCCCATTTACATTCAGGGTAACTATTGAGAGATATGAATTTAGTGCCATTGTATTGCCTGTACGGTGATTGTTACTGTATAATGTCTCTGTTCCTTTCTGGTAATACTTTTAGGGTCTCTCTTTGCTTAGAGGACCCCTTTCAATATTTCCTGTAGAGCTGGTTTGGTGTTTACAAACTCTTTCAGTTTTTGTTTGTCCTGGAAGCTTTTTATCTCTCCTTCTATTTTCAATGATAACCTAGCTGGATAAAGTATTCTTGGCTGCATGTTTTTCTCGTTTAGTGCTCTGAATATATCATGCCAGTTCTTTCTGGCCTGCCAGGTCTCTGTGGATAAGTCTCCTGCCAATCTAATATTTTTACCATTGTACGTTACAGACTTCTTGTCCCGTGCTGCTTTCAGGATTTTCTCTTTGTCGCTAAGACTTGTAAATTTTACTATTAGATGGCGGGGTGTGAGCCGATTTCTATTGATTTTGAGGGGTGTTCTCTGCACCTCCTGGATTTTGATGCTTGTTCCCCTTGCTATATTAGGGAAATTCTCTACAATAATCCTCTCCAGTATACCTTCTGCTCCTATTTCTCTTTCTTCTTCTTCTGGAATCCCAATTATTCTAATGTTGTTTCATCTTATGGCATCACTTATCTCTCGAATTCTCCCTTTTTGGTCCAGTAGTTGTTTGTCTCTCTTTTGCTCAGCTTCTTTATTCTCTGTCATTTGGTCTTCTATATCACTAATTCTGTCTTCTGCCTCATTTATCCTAGCAGTAAGAGCCTCCATTTTTGATTGCACCTCATTAATAGCTTTTTTTATTTCAACTTGATTAGACTTTAGTTCTTTTATTTCTCCAGAAAGGGCTTTTATTTCTCCTGACAGGGTTTCTCTAATATCTTCCATGCCTTTTTCGAGCCCGGCTAGAACCTTGAGAATCGTCATCCTGAATTCCAGATCTGACATATTACCAATGTCTGTATTGATTAGGTCCCTAGCCTTCGGTCCTGTCTCCTGCTCTTTCTTTTGTGTTGAGTTTTTCCGCCTTGTCATTTTGTCCAGATAAGAATCCGCTGTTCTCCTTGTTAAGTGAACTTGGTCTTGGCTGGATTTCTTTGATCTTCTGGGGGAGGGGCCTGTTGTAGTGATTCTCAAGTGTCTTTGCCCCAGGCGGAGTTGCACCGCCCTTACCAGGGGCCGGGCTAAGTAATCCTCTCAGGTTCGCTTTCGGGAGCTTTTGTTCCCTGAACGCTTTCCGTAGAGTTCCGGAGGACGGGAATGAAAATGGCGACCTCCCAATCTCCGGTTCAGAGGAGCCGAGAGCTAGGGGCCCCAGTCTTCAGTGCGCCTTCATAG
>ML093220.1:3973-19388 GCA_003697995.1 Taxidea taxus jeffersonii
GAAGATTAGTTGACCTTAGAGTTGAGGGTCTATTTCTGGGCTCTCTATTCTGTTCCATTGATCTATGCGTCTGTTTTTGTGCCAGTACCATACTGTCTTAATGATGACAGCTTTGTAGTAGAGCTTGAAGTCGGGAATTGTGATGCCACCAACTTTGGTTTTCTTTTTCAATATTCCTTTGGCTATTCGAGGTCTTTTCTGGTTCCATATAAATTTTAGGATTATTTGTTCCATTTCTTTGAAAAAATTGGATGGGATTTTGATAGGCATTGCATTAAATGTGTAGATAGCTTTAGGTAGCATAGACATTTACACAATATTTATGCTTCCAATCCATGAGCATGGAACATTTTTCCATTTCTTTGTGTGTTCCTCAATTTCTTTCATGAGTACTTTGTAGTTCTCTGAGTATAGATTCTTTGCCTCTTTGGTTTATTCCTAGGTATCTTATGGTTTTGGGTGTAATTGTAAATGGGATTGACTCTTTAATTTCTCTTTCTTCTGTCTTGTTGTTGGTGTAAAGAAATGCAACTGATTTCTGTGCATTGATTTTATATCCTGACACTTTACTGAATTCCTGTACAAGCTCTAGCAGTTTTGGAGTGGAGCCTTTTGGGTTTTCCACATATAGTATCATATCATCTGCAAAGAGCGATAGTTTGACTTCTTCTTTGCCGATTTGGATGCCTTTAATTTCTTTTTGTGGTCTGATTGCTGAGGCTAGGACTTCTAGTACTATGTTGAATAGCAGTGGTGATAGCGGACATCCCTGCCGTGTTCCTGACCTTAACGGAAAAGCTCTCAGTTTTTCTCCATTGAGAATGATACTTGCCGTGGGTTTTTCATAGATGGCTTTGATAATATTGAGGTATGTGCCTTCTATCCCTACACTTTGAAGAGTTTTGATTAGGAAGGGATGTTGCACTTTGTCAAATGCTTTTTCAGCATCTATTGAGAGTATCATATGGTTCTTGTTCTTTCTTTTGTTAATGTACTGTATCACATTGATTGATTTGCGGATGTTGAACCAACCCTGCTGCCCTGGAATAAATCCCACTTGGTCGTGGTGAATAATCCTTTTAATGTACTGTTGGATCCTATTGGCTAGTATTTTGGTGAGAATTTTCGCATCTGTGTTCATCAAGGATATTGGTCTGTAATTCTCTTTTTTGATGGGATCCTTGTCTGGTTTGGGGATCAAGGTGATGCTGGCCTCATAAAATGAGTTTGGAAGTTTTCCTTCCATTTCTATTTTTTGGAACAGTTTCAGGAGAATAGGAATTAATTCTTCTTTAAATGTTTGGTAGAATTCCCCTGGGAAGCCATCTGGCCCTGGGCTTTTGTTTGTTTGGAGATTTTGGATGACTGTTTCAATCTCCTTACTGGTTATGGGCCTATTCAGGTTTTCTATTTCTTCCTGGTTCAGTTTTGGCAGTTGATATGTCTCTAGGAAAGCATCCATTTCTTCCAGATTGTCGAATTTGTTGGCATAGAGTTGTTCATAATATGTTCTTATGATTGTTTGTATTTCTTTGGTGTTGGTTGTGATCTCTCCTCTTTCATTCATGATTTTATTTATTTGGGTCCTTTCTCTTTTCTTTTGGATAAGTCTGGCCAGGGGTTTATCGATCTTATTAATTCTTTCAAAGAACCAGCTCCTAGTTTCATTGATTTGTTCTATTGTTTTTTTGGTTTCTATTTCATTGATTTCTGCTTTGATCTTTATTATTTCTCTTCTCCTGCTGGGTTTAGGCTTTCTTTGTTGTTCTCTCTCGAGTCCCTTAAGGTGTAGGGTTAGGTTGTGTATTTGAGACCTTTCCTGTTTCTTGAGATAGGCTTGTATCGCTATATATTTTCCTCTCAGGACTGCCTTTGCTGTGTCCCACAGATTTTGGACCGTTGTGTTTTCATTATCATTTGTTTCCATGGTTTTTTTCAATTCTTCTTTAATTTCCTGGTTGACCCATTCATTTTTTAGAAGGATGCTGTTGAGTCTCCATGTATTTGTGCTCTTTCCACATTTCCTCTTGTCATTGAGTTCTAGCTTCAGAGCATTGTGGTCTGAAAATATGCAGGGAATGATCCCAGTCTTTTGATACCTGTTGAGACCTGATTTATGACCCAGGATGTGATCTATTCTGGAGAATGTTCCATGGGCACTAGAGAAGAACGTGTATTCTGTTGCTTTGGGGTAGAATGTTCTGAATATATCTGTGATGTCCATCTCGTCCAGTGTGTCATTTAAGACCTTTATTTCCTTGTTGACCTTTTGCTTGGATGATCTGTCCATTTCAGTGAGGGGTGTATTAAAGTCTCCAACTATTATTGTATTCTTGTCAATGTGTTTCTTTGATTTTGTTATTAATTGGTTTATATAGTTGGCTGCTCCCATGTTAGGGGCATAGATATTTAAAATTGTTAGATCTTCTTGTTGGACAGACCCTTTGAGTATGATGAAGTGTCCTTCCTCATCTCTTATTATAGTCTTTGGCTTAAAATCTAATTGATCTGATATAAGGATTGCCACCCCAGCTTTCTTCTGATGTCCATTAGCATGGTAAATTGTTTTCCACCCCCTCACTTTCAATCTGGAGGTGTCTCCAGGTCTAAGATGAGTTTCTTGTAGGCAGCATATGGATGGGTTTTGTTTTTTTATCCATTCTGAAACCCTGTGTCTTTTGATTGGAGCATTTAGCCCATTTACATTCAGGGTAACTATTGAGAGATATGAATTTAGTGCCATTGTATTGCCTGTATGGTGATTGTTACTGTATAATGTCTCTGTTCCTTTCTGGTAATACTTTTAGGGTCTCTCTTTGCTTAGAGGACCCCTTTCAATATTTCCTGTAGAGCTGGTTTGGTGTTTACAAACTCTTTCAGTTTTTGTTTGTCCTGGAAGCTTTTAATCTCTCCTTCTATTTTCAATGATAACCTAGCTGGATAAAGTATTCTTGGCTGCATGTTTTTCTCGTTTAGTGCTCTGAATATATCATGCCAGTTCTTTCTGGCCTGCCAGGTCTCTGTGGATAAGTCTCCTGCCAATCTAATATTTTTACCATTGTACGTTACAGACTTCTTGTCCCGTGCTGCTTTCAGGATTTTCTCTTTGTCGCTAAGACTTGTAAATTTTACTATTAGATGGCGGGGTGTGGGTCGGTTCCTACTGATTTTGAGAGGTGTTCTCTGCGCCTCCTGGATTTTGATGCTTGTTCCCCTTGCTATATTAGGGAAATTCTCTACAATAATCCTCTCCAGTATACCTTCTGCTCCTATTTCTCTTTCTTCTTCTTCTGGAATCACAATCATTCTAATGTTGTTTCGTCTTATGGCATCACTTATCTCTCGAATTCTCCCCTCGTGGTCCAGTAGTTGTTTGTCTCTTTTGGTCAGCTTCTTTATTCTCTGTCATTTGGTCTTCTATATCACTAATTCTGTCTTCTGCCTCATTTATCCTAGCAGTAAGAGCCTCCATTTTTGATTGCACCTCATTAATAGCTTTTTTTTATTTCAACTTGATTAGACTTTAGTTCTTTTATTTCTCCAGAAAGGGTTTTTATTTCTCCTGACAGGGTTTCTCTAATATCTTCCATGCCTTTTTCGAGCTCGGCTAGAACCTTGAGAATCGTCATCCTGAATTCCAGATCTGACATATTACCAATGTCTGTATTGATTAGGTCCCTAGCCTTCGGTCCTGCCTCCTGTTCTTTTTTTTGTGGTGAGTTTTTCCGCCTTGTCATTTTGTCCAGATAAGAACCCGCTGTTCTGGGGCGCCTGAGTGGCTCGGTGGGTTAAAGCCTCTGGGATCGAGCCCCACATCAGGCTGCAGGGAGCCTGCTTCCCTTCCTCTCTCTCTGCCTGCCTCTCTGTCTACTTGTGATTTCTGTCAAATAAATAAAATCTTAAAAAAAAAAATTAAAAAAAAAAAAAAGAATCCGCTGTTCTCCTTGTTAAGTGAACTTGGTCTTGGCTGTATTTCTTTGATCTTCTGGGGGAGGGGCCTGTTGTAGTGATTCTCAGGTGTCTTTGCCCCAGGCGGAGTTGCACCGCCCTACCAGGGGCCGGGCTAAGTAATCCTCTCAGGTTTGCTTTCAGGAGCTTTTGTTCCCTGAATGCTTTCTGTAGAGTTCCGGAGGACGGGAATGACAATGGCGGCCTCCCAATCTCTGGTTCAGAGGAGCCGAGAGCTAGGGGCCCCCGTCTTCAGTGCGCCTTCATAGAAAAGCGTTTAATCCCTCCAGTCTCCCTAGCCCACGTTTGCGGTAGAGACCGCGCGCGCCCGCAGACCGCGCTCAGAGAAAATCGTGCGTAAGCAGTCCAGTCTCACTGGCTTCTGGGAGCGCTCGAGCTCACCCAGCCTGTGACCAAGCGTCTCTGTCTCTGGCAGAGTCCCACCTGGAGTCTCCGAACCCCATAGATCCCTGAGCTCTCCCGGGTCGGAGTCTCCCCGGATCTTGTGGGGACCCCTCGCACAGAGCACTGGCCCGTGCCACAGAGCACCGGTCCGTGTCACAGACCACTAGGAAACCTCGGCTCTGTCTCCGCAGCCGGCTTCCCCGCTCTAATACCTGTGAGCTCTGCGACACTCAGACACCCCCGATCCTTCTGTGACCCCGCGGGACCTGAGTCCACGTTGTCCCCGTGAGGTCTTCACCCCAGTTTAGCCTCTGGAGTGATGTCCCTCCGTGGAGCCGACTTTTAAAAGTTCTGATTTTGTGCTCCGCTTTTGCCGGGAGCCGGCCCCTCCCCCTGGGGTCTACCTTCCCGTCGGGTTGGATTCACTTCTCCGCTGGTCCTACCTTTCAGAAAGTGGTCGATTTTCTGTTCCTAGAATTGTTGTTTTTCTTCTCTTCGATCTCCTGTTGGGTTTGTAGGTGTTCGGAATGGTTTGATAGGCTATCTAGCTGATCTCCTGCTGGCTGATGTCGTCTCAGCCTCCTACTTCTCTGCCATCTTGACTCCTCTCATCCCTCCTCTCCTTTCTTAGGATTATTTGGAATCTGAGTTTGGCTGATCTTGCTGTTTTTTTTTTTTTTTTTTTTTTTTTTTAAGAGAATGCTCTTCTTTTACTGTTCTTCCCTGCTCTGCCCCCATTCCTCCCTCACAGCAGAACTCATTTAGAGAGATTGATGGAGTTAGTAATCCTCTGGAGACAGTCTCTAGGAATTTTTTTTTAACGTAGGAGTCAGATTGACATGCGTGTGTGTATGTATAATGATAATCAGGGCTAAACAGTCTTTTCTTTCTATAATTTATATTCAGAAATACTCTTTGTTGTTTTCCTACATGCATACTGCCTTTGACACTTTGATCTCTGACCTCACAGAATGCCTTAATTTTAGTTTAGTTTACTGTGAAATGCAATATTTGGATTTTCTAGGAATTCTTCAAGATCACTTCTTAAACAGTTTATGGCCCTTAAAAAAAAACCAAAAACAAATGAGGAGACAATAAACTAGACATTAAATGCAGAACATCCTTCCTTAGAAGAGTCAGCAGGCCTCATGGTAAACATCCGCCTCTTTTTACTATCTCTCCGGCCCAGAGATAAAATAAAATGCAGTAAGCCCTGGAAGCCAAAGGCTTTCCTGAGTCTATAAGCTAACATAGGAGTCACAGGAGCCAGCCAGCTAGATGGCTTGCAAGCCAAGGGAATTGAGTCAGAACTAAACATTGGAAAAAATCAACTACTTAGTGAAGTGGAGCGATTACGGGCTTTGTGATGGATTTGTACAGGTCCTTGAGAAACCAGCAGTGAGCACAAGACAGTATCAAGTGCAGAGGTATGACGCTTTGCAATGTAAGGAATAAAAAGAAATTTGTTTTGTGTAGTTTAATGTCCTAGGGCAAGAGCCAGTGAGTGTGTGGGCAAATTTACCTTTCCAGTAGTTTCGCCTGTGGGCAGAGAGTGGCCTTGTCAGGGGGGCTGTGGGCTGTCGCTTTGAAGGAATGAAGAGCAGGAGAGGCTGGCAGGCCATGACTTTCATCAGAGGACGGTCTGAGGTCCCCAAGAGGCCCCTCTCACTGGGTGCCCTGAGTATTTCACTTGGCCCCAGAGTGGTCATTTCAGGGGTATTGGTGCCTGTGGATAAGGCTGGGAACCCAACAGCCACCAGAGCTATTTCAGGTGGTGGGTTTGATGGCTCCTCAGGCGGGACGTTGAAGTTTTCTTTCTTTCTTTTTTTTTTTTGAAAGATTTTACTTATTTATTTGACAGAGAGATCACAAGTAGGCAGAGCAGTAGGCAGAAAGAGAGAGAGGGGGAAGCAGGATCCCCAGAGAGCGGAGAGCCTGATGCAGGGCTCGATCCTAGGACCCTGAGATCATGACCTAAGCTGAAGGCAGAGGCTTTACCTCACTGAGCCACCCAGGCACCCCAGGAACTAGAAGTTTAAAATGGAAAATGTTTTCTAGTGAGACAAGGAGGGCCCTGAAAGGGTGAGTTCCAGTCTCGTTTGTAGCACTTGTTGGTTCTGAGCTCACTTGGGGTTCCCACGTGTGAAGCAGGAATTCTGGATTCCTGTGCCCACCCCCAGTGTGGCAGAAGAAGTCAAACATGGGCCATAGAAATGTTGAACATTGTGGCCTGTTGTGCATTTGAAGGAGAGAAACCAAGAAGTTAAAAACTCTGATTATTTTAAAATGCGGTATTTTAAGGAAACAAATGTGTAGGCCAAACTGAAGTGACTGGGGAGTGGAAGTGGCACATATGCACGAGAACCCGGCACACCCTCGGAGTGAGCAGGCTGGACCCCGACCAAACTTGCGGATGCTCGGACATGTGCGGTCATACATGCCGTGGGCAGTTATGTCTGAATGTGAGGCTGGGGGTGTCTTTGGTGGGTGGGGAAAGATGCGCCCAAGCCATGTTCCTGCTGCGGGCTCCCATTCCAGGGTCTGTTGGACCCTGGTGCTGAGAGGCTGTCAGAGAGCTGACTAGGGTGTCTGTCACCCATCCCTAATGGTCTCATCTCACATAGGCTAAGCGATAGCCCACCTCAGGTCCCTCTGCCTTGAACCTCCTCCCAGGTGCCCTCCCAGCCATTCCTTTGATTTCTCAGGCCTCTGCTCAGAAGGCCCCTCCTCAGAGTAGCCCTCCCTGACCTGCCTGTGGAAACCAGCCATGTTCTGGCACGAGGGAACTTTGGGGTGAGATGGAAATGTTCTATATCTTGTTTACGGGCTGTCTACATGAGTGTACACCTTTGTCAAAGCTCATTAAATGGCATACTTGGGATTTGAGCATTTTGTTCTGTGTTAATCTACTTTGAGAAAAAAGCCATCAACATCTACATCTAGTTAATGGCGTACAGGCTGAAATCTTTCTGTAGGCAGAAATAGTCAAATACGGGTGGTGGTTCAACCTGCTACTTTGCCCTGAACCAGCTCAAAACAGGAGCTCCCTAAAGTGTGTCCTGCCATCCAGCAGCCTTTTGAGGGCTGGAGTCTGTATCCCCCACCAGACTGACCAAGCACTCTGACTTTTCATTGCTGTATTGTCAGGACCTAGCACAGAGCCTGGCACAGAGTAGGTGCTCAATAAATACTCAATGGGTGACTAAGTGAACAGATGCCCCTGTGAGGCATGCGTAACATACTCATCTGGCCTGAGGGCCTCAAGGATGTGTGTTGGGGGTTGTCTTATCTTGACCTGGTTCCCTTTTTCTGCCTTTCTTGCTGTCATTGTGGTGGTTCCCCAGGGCCCATCGGCTCTACCCCCAGCATGCACCCTGAAGCCATCCCCTTCCTTTCGTCCCCATTGCCCCATCCCGGGCCAGGCCAGCATCCATTCTCACCTGGACGTTCACTTCTACTCTTCCACATGCGGTCTCTACACAGTGGCTGTGTTGTCTTTCTAAAGTGTAAGGCAGATCATGCCACTCACCAGTGTGAGACTCTGTCAACTTCCCCTGCACGTCCACCAAAGTCACAGGACCCCTTGCTTTGAAGGAATGAAGAGCAGAGAGGCTGGCAGGCTGACCTCTTTCTTCCCGCTACAGCTCAGACCAGCCCATCAATGACCTTCCTTTCCCTTGTACCTTCAAGCCTTTCTCACGTGCTTCCTCAGCACCCGATGACTGCACCCTTGAGTGTGGCTGGCACTCTCTCCCTGACCTCTGTCCTTCCCACCCCCAGAGTCTCTGTCCCATAACCCTGGGTTTTTCCTTCCCAGGGCTCAGGACTAGGGACAGCCCCTTTTCGTTTATGTGTTTGTTTCCTTTTTCTTCCTAGCAGCTTCCCATGGGCTTGTTCATGTTTGTATAGGTTGCTGATGCCCCAGACAGTACCTGGAGCCAAGCTGTGTCTGGGCAGGAGGGAGGATGGCTTTCTGGCCCCTCTGCCCCTCTCCTCTCGTGGAACCACTTGGCATTGCTAGTGCTCTGCTTTGGGACCTCCTGGAGCTGAGTTTCCTGCTCTGACCCCCTCTCTGTCCTTTAGGCCTGTGCCCACCGCTGGAAGAACATCTACTACGAAACAGACCACATCCTGCCCCACGGCTTCTGTTACATCATCCCGTCCAACCTCCAGGCCAAAGGCAGGACGCTGATCCCTTGCTATGAAGGTGAGCACTTCTGATCCCCCCACCCCTGACCCCTACCCCACACCTGCTGTGGCACCCTGAACAACTCCCATCATCTCCGTTTCCCACAGCTTTCCAAACTCTAACTGGAGAGCAGCATTGGGTCCCCAGTTGGCCTCTTGGCACCCATGGCCCTGCCCAGGAATGGGGGTGAGCAGGGGCTGTGGTTTCAGACCCTGTCTAGCCCCAGTCCTGCCCGTCTCTGCCCCAGAGCCCATGGTGCTTACTGAGCTATATGAAGTCTCGGTCTAAAATTCACCAAGCCTCAGCCAAGCAGTTGGGCAGAAGTTGGTTTTCTGGCACTGCCACATGCTGGGCAGCCTTGGGAGACCTGCTTTCTCTTCTGGGCCTCGATGTCCTCGCCTGAAAATTCAGAGGTTGGCTCGATGGTCTCCACGGTCCCAGCTCCCAGATGGTGTTAAGGCTCCTGAGACAGTTTTATGGATGAATGTCCTGAGACAGTGGGAATCCCGAAACCCAGGATTCGGTCATTCCATAACATCACAAGGCTAACTTTCCTTCCCATCTGTTCCACATACTCTCATGACAGTTTGAAGACCTCTTTGCCAAGGGGCACTTGGGATCTTGGAAGGAAATGTATTTTCCCAGGCCCCCTGCTTAAAACCTCCAAACACCACTGAGTTGATCATTATGATTATTTTTTTAATTAAAAGTGCTTTTTTGAGCTGATCATTATTTAGCTCAGTTGAACTTGAGGTTTAAGGATTCAGGAAACGCTTGCCTTTTCATCGGTTTTAGAGTTTGTACACTCCGGTTTTCTTTGCCTAATTCTGAGGGAGCTAGCACTTGTTCCCTCTCTAAGTGCTGTGCTATTTATAGTTTAATCCTCCCTCTAATTCACTTGCTTGGACTGAAGTCTCCACCAGCCTGTGTCCATGTTTCCTCTGGGCCTCCCTGGGGTTTCCCAGGCTTCAAATTTTGAGGCCACCAAAGATGGTTCTGAGAACTGCTGTCTAGAAACATGCATTTTCTACCTCCTGGAGGACCCCTCAGGGCCCTGAAGGGAACTTGGGTACCCTGAGCAGGTGTTCTGTGCAGCAGTCCCATGGAAGAACTGGCAGGGCCCCTGTAGGGGGCATGAACGATGACCTTCTGTGAGGGCAAGCCTTGTTCTTTTCCTTTGTGTCCGCATTTCGTCAGCTGTGGCTGGGCCATGTTGGGAAATTGAACTCCAGCCCTGTTTATCTCTGTATTGGCCCAGTCAGAAGAAAAACTCCTGAAAAATGGACATAATGTAGTCTGCCGACAGAGACGGACAGATAGTCTAAATAAATCAATAAGGGGTCAAGGATGTGTTCTGACTGCCCCAGCTTACTCCTCACTCCTGCCCCCCTGCCCCGCCCCAGGAAGAAAAGGGGAAGCTCCTGGCACAACTCTGTGGGTAGCTCATTGGCCTGGGGAGAGGAGAGGGAATCGATATGAGTACCGGAAACAAAGAAGATTGAATCCAAACCAGTTGTGCAAGAAGACCAGGATGTTGGTTTTCCCAGAAGACATATTGTGAAATAGGGACATGTTGCTGTCCCTGGTGTTTCCTCTGTATCCCACTGTAAGCACTGGAACGCAGAAGGACAGACCTCTGAAGAGGTTGTAGAGCTTGTGGCCACCAGGCTCACACTTGTGCATGATGTGTTGTTAAGCAGCTGTGAGCTCAGCACTGGACCAGTGTTGGTTTGGGGGACTTGACACCCTCTCTCATGTCATCTTTACAACTCTCTTCACTTGGGTTTTGAATATGTGTAGTTTTCTGGAGGTCATTCCAGAAGACCCCAGTGGGGCTATGGGAGGCAAGAAGAGGGAGGGAAGATAGCCCATGAGAGATGCTACCTACAGGTTACCATCATGGGCAGCTGGGATGCAACCTCTGGGGAGCTCTGGGGCTAGCAGAGAACACACCTTGGTATTACCCACCTGAGATATGTAGGGGCTGGAGTCTTTCCACTGTTCTGTCCTGCTGTGTGTGGGGACAGGGAAGGCCCCCCAGCAGGGTGATGTGGGTCCTGGCCTCTAGGCTGCATCCTGGGAACGGTGAGGGTGGCAGGGTGTGGGTAGGGCCCCTGATGCTTGACAGGAAGGTGGAAGCCTGCGTGAGCCAAGGAGGAGCCACAGCAGGGCCTGGTGACCTCTTAGTTAGGGCTGCTCTGCACATCCCTCACTCACAAGGGGGGCCTTCGGAGATCTCATGTGTTTCTTCCCCCTCTGGGTGCTTGCGACCTTTACGATGGAATGTGCCCCCTAGGACTCGCTGGTCCCAGAGGAGCTACATGTGGAACAGACCTGCTCTGAACCTGCAGCCAGAGCCCAACTAGACCAGCCAAAGCCCAGCTGACCTATGGGAGTTGGAGTGGGAAGGGAACACTTATTTGTCACAGACATTTCACAGTCGTTATGCAGTCATAGCTGATGTGGGGCTTGACTCATGATCCCAGATTCCTTACACAGCGGTGGATGGACGATCAGCCCAGGCTGCCAGGGTTGCTCTTGGACAGTTCCTTGACTTAATGATGGCCAAATGGAGCCAGCAAAGAAACTAGCAAAATGGTGGTACCCCTGCCCAGTCCTCCTTCTCCATGGGCACATACACACTTCTGTGTGCTAACTCATTCATGGGGCTGGGGAGCGTTGGGGTCTAAGAGCAGCCGCAGAACAATGGGGCACTGAGGAGAATGCTTCTGTGGTTGTAGTTCCTGTAGAAGGCAAGGGGTGGCCAATGCTCAGATTTCTTTAGGTGATTGGCTTGGCAGGATGAAGGATACAGTCCCCAGTTAGAGGACCCTTGCCTGTGCTCTGCTGGCTTTGGGGATGTCCACCTCCCATTCTTGGGGACCACTTTGGGTCTTAAAGCAACTGCACTTTTCTCTTAATGTGGAAAAACTTGGTGTCCCAAGCTCTCTGTTCCAAGTGAGGGATCACATGACAGCTAAGTACAATACAACAAAAGTATTTCAGAATTTGATAAGACTTTTGAATATCATCTTGATGAGCCTATCTTTCCTGAGGTCTAGAGATGTGTGGCACTCAAGGCCAGGTTTTTCTTTCCATTCTGTTATTTGTGTGCTATGCAATGGAGAGGCAAAGTAGCATGGTGGCTAAAGGCATAGGCTGGACCCCGATGGCCAGAGTTCAAGTCCTGGCTCTTCCCTGGTGAATGTGCCTAAGCTACCTTGGGGTCTGTGAAGAGGATGAAGTGTGTTAAAACTTGTCCATTCTTAGACTAGTGCCCAACATGTGTGTGTGTGTGTGTGCACGCACGCTAAGCATATGTATATATACTGATATTCCATATTGTGTGCTAACGTACTATATGCCAAGCAAATGTGTGTTAATCACTGTGGGGTGATTAATGTGTCTGCTAGGAACAGAGTCCACATAATCTTAAGTGCCTCATAGACACAGCCCCAGCTCTCAAGAAGTTCCCCAGCTGCAGGGGAAAATGGAGGAAATATGTTTCCCATGCGGGAGAGCTGTGCGGGGAGAGAAGTTCATGCCAGTGTGTCCTGCAGGGTACTTCTCCCCAAGGGCCCAAGCTGCAGCCAAGCTCTAAGTGGCATGAAGACAGCTTATTTCATGTGACACCTGGAGAAATGGATGCCCGCTTTGAGCCTGCAGCTGATGGGGGCCCCTGGAAGAGAAGCATGGTGGGAATCTGCTGTTGGTCATGGCAGTGGGTGCTGGGAGGGGAAGAAGGGGCCCTGCTTTCTCTGAGTGTGCCCGCTCTGGACTAGCTGAAGGACCACTGAGGGGTGTGGGAGCCCTGCTGGGGGCCTGATATTCCGTGTTTCCATCTCTCTGACCTCAGGCCTCTGGCTGGACCTCCATTGTGTCACCTCTGAGGGTTCTTGTCAGGGGCTCCTGAGAAAATTCAGATGTGCTCAGAAAGACCACACATTGTTCTCTCATTGTGGGTCTCCCAGAGGCTCACCTGTGCTCTCTTCAGAATGTTGCAACGTTGGTTTAATAGACAAAAGCCTCGAAGTCTGTAGGTCCGTGTCTAGACTGTCTAGAACTTTTGAATTCTTAAAACATTGGTCTTTTGTACAAAGGCATTTTTCTTGTGACTTTTCAGGTGCTTCCTGTTTCTGGTTGGGTGGGAAATGCTATCAGAGTATCCTGTTTGGAACCAGGAAATGTAGAGGGAATGGGAAACAAAGATGACTCTCGGACACAATGTAGAATAATGAAGCATACCATTAAGTCAGCCGTTTAGCTTGTGTGTGATACGAGAACAGCATCATTACTACCAGATGTTGTTTGGTTTTATCTGAGTGTGTGAGAAGACGAGAAGTTCAGTGGGACGACATGGGGGTTGGGGAACTATTGGTAAGCTCTATGAAACCTGTTGCTCTTAAATCAAGTTAAGTCAGTGCCTTGTTCATATATATATATACACACATATATATATTTATTTATTATATAGGCACACCGATTTCTTTCATCCTTTGCCCTTGAGCCCGCCGAGACAAGAAACCGGAGCTTGGCAGGAACGAGGCTGTAAACAAATCATCTTTTTTTTTTTTTAAACATTTATTTATTTATTTTAGAGTGTGCACATAGGAGCGGGGGGAGAGACAGAGGGAGAGAATCTCAAGCAGATTCCCCGCTGAGTATGGAGCCCCACTGGTGGCCCAATCTCGACCCATGAGGTCATGACCTGAGCCAAAGCCAAGAGTTGGATGTTCACCCGACTGAGCCTCCCAGGTGCCCCACAGGTTGTCTTTTTATTGTGACAAAAATAGTTTCACTAATCTGGAAAAATTGGGAACAGCTCTGCTAAACTAACCAAAAGTGTTCCAGGTGAAACACTGATAAAGAAGTGGAATGAGGGACGCCTGGGTGGCTCAGTGGGTTAAAGCCTCTGCCTTCGGCTCAGGTCGTGGTCCCAGGGTTCTGGGATCAAGCCCCACATCGGGCTCTCTGCTCAGTGGGGAGCCTGTTTCCTCCTCTCTCTCTTCGTGCTTCTCTGCCTACTTGTGATCTCTCTCTCTCTCTCTGTCAAAAAAAAAAAAAAAGTGGAATGAGAGCACCACCGTATGTTAGACCCAGTTTCAGAATCTGACTTTACTGCCCACTTGTTCCCGTGATTGAACGCATAGCTCCTATTCTGTCTGGGTGACTTTGGGTAAACCCTCTGAGCCTCAGTGCTCTCATCTGTAGAATGGGGAGATTAATCTACTGAAGAGGTATTTGAGTATATTAAGTGCCTAGCTCAGAGTGAACACTTGATAAGTATGAATTTTTTAGTTAAGTGCCATAATAAAAGAAAACTTTAAAGAAGGTTTCTGGCAAATCCTGCTTTAATGAATAGATAATGGAGGGTAGAAAGTTGGGTATTACAAAAATGACTGTAAGACTCCATGAAGAAAGAAAAGACTCCATGAAAAGATGATAATTTCTTAAATGTCTTTAAAGATCCTATTTGCACAATTTATTTACTGATAAGCTCTCCTCTCCCCTTTTGGTAGATTAGGATCTAAAGTTTAATTCATGGCGTGTTTAAACATTCTCAAGTTGGGAATTGTTGGCGTTTATCTAATTTCACTGTGCCTTAAACTTGTCCTGTTGATTCCAAAGATTTCTGTGCTACTTTCTTATTAATTGGGAGTGACTGGCCTTTTATTCCCCATTGTTTTTTCATATCTCAAGACAGGCTCATTTCTAGAGAAGGAAACATCACCCATTCCCATGTGAAGTTTTCTTCTCCTGTCTGGTGTGGAATGCTGTGGCTCTGCAGGGGATAAAAATCAATCAAGAGCCATTTACAAATGAAAAGGACTTGAGGTTTTGTCTTGTTTTGTTGTGTTTTGTTTTGTTTTGGGGAGAACCATAAAAAGCTAAGTTGATCCATTTAAAAATTCAAGAACAAGCCCCATAAATTTTTATTAAATAAAGAACTCTACATTTACATAGGATTTTATGGTTTCTAAAGAGCTTTCATAAACATTATCTCATTTAAGTAAATATAACAAATTTAGAAACAGATGTAGTTCTGTATCATAGCCAGTTAAGGCAGAGAGGGACCCTGAGGCGGAGAGAGAGGGAGGGAGGGTAGCTGGAGGGAAAAGCCAGGGCCAAAGGAGGTGACCAGGTCTCTGGCAGTGGCTCTTGGGGCTCAGGGAACCCCACTGAGCTTTCATTGTGTTGCCAAGAATTTTTACTATGGGCACAAATATATTCTATGCTTTCAACGTGTTTCCATACGCTGTGTGGAGTGATAGACTGTGTAAGCTATATTATCTAATATTTTCCTTATAGATGTCTAAATTGTATGACTTTCCTCTTCTAAAATTGCTAATCTCTACGAGAGGTATCTTGGGTTTTATTCCTCTCAGAGCAACTAACTGATTCAGATTTACCTACCAGCTGTCAGGGATTGTGTTCGGGTACTTCACAGGTAGGCTCAGACTGAGTAATGACCTCATTTTGGGGGGGGTAAGAATTCTTAGCCCCATTGTACAGATGAGAAAACAGGCTTGGGGAGGTTGATGAAGGTCACAGGCTCATGAAGTAGAGAAAGGATTGTTGGCATTGAAGTCCAACAGCAGGCTTCTTTGTGCCACCTGTTCCGTTGGGACGTTGGTTTTCTTTGTGGTTACTGGGTTGCTGTGGCCCTTCACTGAGCAAAATCTCCTACTATGTAGTAATTTTATTCTGATTTTTTAGGACTCTCTACTGGAGACTTCTCAAGCTTTCTTGCAGTTTTGCAGTTGTAGACACAAAATATAGACAAGTCCCAGCAAGTGCGGGGCGGCGGGGCAGATGGGGACCCTCAGCCTGATACCATTTTCCTGAGAGGGCTCTCTGCTCTGCATCCTAGAT
>ML093221.1:0-60998 GCA_003697995.1 Taxidea taxus jeffersonii
TATGCAGGGAATGATCCCAATCTTTTGATACCTGTTGAGACCTGATTTATGACCCAGGATGTGATCTATTCTGGAGAATGTTCCATGGGCACTAGAGAAGAATGTGTATTCTGTTGCTTTGGGATGGAATGTTCTGAATATATCTGTGATGTCCATCTGCTCCAGTGTGTCATTTAAGACCTTTATTTCCTTGTTGATCTTTTGCTTGGATGATCTGTCCATTTCAGTGAGGGGTGTTTTAAAGTCTCCAACTATTATTGTATTCTTGTCAATGTGTTTCTTTGATTTTGTTATTAATTGGTTTCTATAGTTGGCTGCTCCCATGTTAGGGGCATAGATATTTAAAATTGTTAGATCTTCTTGTTGGACAGACCCTTTGAGTATGATATAGTGTCCTTCCTCATCTCTTATTATAGTCTTTGGCTTAAAATCTAATTGATCTGATATAAGGATTGCCACCCCAGCTTTCTTCTGAAGTCCATTAGCATGGTAAATTGTTTTCCACCCTCTCACTTTCAATCTGGAGGTGTCTTCAGGTCTAAAATGAGTTTCTTGTAAGCAGCATATGGATGGGTTTTGTTTTTTTATCCATTCTGAAACCCTGTGTCTTCTGATTGGGACATTTAGCCCATTTACGTTCAAGGTAACTATTGAGAGAGATGAATTTAGTGCCATTGTATTGCCTGTAAGGTGATTGTTACTGTATATTGTCTCTGTTCCTTTCTGATAATACATTTAGGGTCTCTCTTTGCTTAGAGGACCCCTTTCAATATTTCCTGTAGAGCTGGTTTGGTGTTTACAAATTCTTTCAGTTTTTGTTTGTCCTGGAAGCTTTTTATCTCTCTTTCTATTTTCAGTGATAACATCGCTGGATAAAGTATTCTTGGCTGCATGTTTTTCTCGTTTAGTGCTCTGAATATATCATGCCAGTTCTTTCTGGCCTGCCAGGTCTCTGGATAAGTCTGCTGCCAATCTAATATTTTTACCATTGTATGTTACAGACTTCTTGTCCCGTGCTGCTTTCAGGATTTTCTCTTTAAAACTTGTAAATTTTACTATTAGATGACGGGGTGTGGACCGATTCCTATTTATTTTGAGGGGGTTTCTCTGCACCTCCTGGATTTTGATGCTTGTTCCCTTTGCTATATTAGGGAAATTCTCTACAATAATTCTCTCCAATATACCTTCTGCTCCTCTCTCTCTTTCCTCTTCTTCTGGAATCCCAATTATTCTAATGTTTCGTCTTATGGTATCATTTATCTCTCAAATTCTCCCCTCGTGATCCAGTAGTTGTTTGTCTCTCTTTTGCTCAGATTCTTTATTCTCTGTCATTTGGTCTTCTATATCACTAATTCTTTCTTCTGCCTCATTTATCCTAGCAGTAAGAGCCTCTATTTTTGATTGCACCTCATTAATAGCTTTTTTTATTTCAACTTGATTAGATTTTAGTTCTTTTATTTCTCCAGAAAGGGCTTTTATTTCTCCCTACAGGGTTTCTCTAATATCTTCCATGCCTTTTTTGAGCCCGGCTAGAACCTTGAGAATCGTCGTCCTGAATTCCAGATCTGACATATTACCAATGTCTGTATTGCTTAGGTCCCTAGCCTTCGGTACTGCCTCCTGTTCTTTTTTTGTTGTGAGTTTTTCCGCCTTGTCATTTTGTCCAGATAAGAATCTGCTGTTCTCCTTGTTAAGTGAACTCGGTCTTGGCTGGATTTCTTGTTGATCTTCTGGGGGAGGGGCCTGTTGTAGTGATTTTCAAGTGTCTCTGCCCCAGGCAGAACTGCACCGCCCTTACCAGGGGCCGGGCTAAGTAATCCTCTCAGGTTCACTTTCAGGAGCTTTTGTTCCCTGAACGCTTTCTGTAGAGTTCCGGAGGACGGGAATGAAAATGGTGGCCTCCCAATCTCCGGCTCGGAGGAGCCGAGAGCTAGGGGTCCCAGTCTCTAGTGCGCCTTCTGAGAAAAGTGCTTAATCACTCCCATCTCCCCAGCCTCCAGCTGTGCTTGGAGAAAATCGTGCGTAATCAGTCCCATCTCACTGGCTTCTGGCTGTGCTCCGAGGTCACCCAGCCTGTGACCAAGCATCTCTGTCTCTGGCAGAGTCCCACCTGGAGTCTCCGAACCCCGTAGATCCCTGGGCTTTCCCAGGTCGGAGTCTCCCCGGATCTTGTGGGGACCCCTCGCACAGAGCACCAGCCCGTGTCACAGACCACGGCTCTAGGAAACCCCAAGTTGAGAGCTAACTCCTCGGCTCTGTCTCTGCAGCCGGCTTCCCCGCTCTAATACCTGTGAGCTCGGCGACACTCAGACACCCCCGATCCTTCTGTGACCCCGCGGGACCTGAGTCCACACTGTCCCTGTGAGGTCTTCTTCACCCCAATTTAGCCTCTGGAGCAATGTCTCTCCGTGGAGCAGACTTTTATAAGTCCTGATTTTGTGCTCCGTTGTTCCGTCCCTTGCTGGGAGCCGGCCCCTCCCCCTGGGGTCTGTCTACCCATCGCGTTGGATTCACTTCTCCACTGGTCCTACCATTTTTTTTTTAATTGCAAGGGAAATGTCTTCCCTCAATAAACTATTAAGAAGTAAACTGTTTTGAAGCACACTGTATACATCCTTCACAACTGAGAAACACTAATCACTTTAAGCTCATCGCTAGATGAAGAACTAAAGGTACAAAACCTTTGCCAGGTTCCAGTATTCAACTAACTTCTTAAGTCACCTCTTGGATTCCTCAAACTAGTCTGCTGATCCCTTCACGGACTCTCCAGGTCCAGACAATTTTTTAAATATTGTATTTTTCCAAGATTATCTTAAACATTTGAAGAAAAATAGGCATCATCTGGACAATCTGAATGACCACTCTACACCATGGTCCTTCCATCAGAAGTGTGGCTTCTGGTGGCCACACTTGTGTGCGTGCATGTGGGTGTGTGTGTGTGTGTGTGTGCACCACAACAGGGCACTAGAAGAAGGCAAACAACAGCAATCACACTACCTAGGTTTTCACAATCTCCTCTACTTAGGAAAAATTCCATTCCAACATGTCCATAATTCCAAAATGACCCTATTCAAGGAACCAAATACTCAGGGCTATGGCAAGGTTAATTTCAAGAGAAAAATGAATATAGATGCTGATGGTCTTGGCTCCACTACTTTCTGCTCCTTTTCATCAATTTCATACAGTTGAGTAGAAAATATCTACATATGGCTACATTTTTTTTATCATAACCAGGTTTATAAGAGTTCACTACTTCACCCAAAGCCTTAAGTTAAGATCTTATGAAAAAGACAATAATGGTAGATGACAGGTCTCTACCAATAATGTGGGACTGAGTCTTTGGCTTTATCACTGTCCTCTGCTTCCTCAGCTCTGGGATTCCACTCCATCCAAAAGTCAAGCCGACAAAAAGGAAAACAGCAAACCATACACATATCTTCCCACTATTAAGTCCAACAATGATGACTTAATTTCAGCAAAACATCATCATCAATCACATTAAATTAATGTTGTTATTCATTTGAATTTTATTGGTTTTATAGTTTTGTATCGGGTTTTATGTGAAAATCTGTTTGAGTTTCATAGTTGTAAAAGAGCCATAAACATAAGGAGTTATATTTTTAGCTTAATCTATACATATATAAGTAACATTAGTTTTATTATCATTCAAGTCCACATTGGAGCATCACAAGGATTTGTTTTTCTATGTTTGAAGTTGTTGCCTTCATGGGTTTCTTTTCTAAGGTTTATCTGCATGCAAGTGTCATAGTTTCATGATCCCCATTTTATGTATAAGAACATAATACCTAGAAAGCTCAAGAGCCTTGCTCTGACTGTGCAGCCATCACAACCAGCAACCTGCATCAATCCGAATGTTACTAGGCACCCAGGAACAGAACTGAGAATGAATGGCAGGACTCAGCTCCTGCCACACACAACATAAGGAAAAAGCCTGACCCTGTGAAAAGTTTCCAGTATAGGAAAGTAATTCAAATAACGCAATGTAATATCCCTGAGGCCCTAAAACCTAGAAAATATTGCACTACTACTATTGCTACTGATGATGACAGCAACAACAATCCTATAAATGGCAAAGACTGACATCGTGGATTATAATGAGCCAGGTACCATTCCAGGCCTATCACGCAGTAGCTTCTAATCTTCCCAACAATCCCATCTTACACGTGAGGAAACAGAGGCCCAGAGAGAAGGAACTTGCCCCAGCGAATGCATAACATAGCTATAGGATTCGAGCCATAACAGTGGCCCACATCACTGCTCATAAATGCTATTCCCAATTCTACAAAACCTGTAAGAAAGGATGGCAGCAGGTCTTTTTAAAGAATACCATCTATGGCAAGCATTTCCAAAGAGTTCTCATTAATGAGCTAGTAACTGAAACATTCCAACACCAAGACTTAACTTATTGAAACTGTTAAATCCTCCCCTAAGTTAATAATGATTATTTGATTTGATATTTGAGAAAATTACTCCCAGCAATAAGGCACTTCAATGCCACCCTGCTGCTCTGGAGAGAAAAGTTACCTTTGTAGATCCTGTTCAAAGAAAGCTCGTGCTTTGATCCTTAATATCCCATGAAGTAAAAGGTTATACTTAATCTATATTTTATGGATCTAAAAGTCAAATCAGTTTCTGGGAGAAACAAGCAGAGTGTGATGGTAAGCATATTCTGTAGCATTCATTTCATTCCTGTTCGGAGGATACTATGTGCTGAGTTAAAGACAATTACATTAGTATAATACGTAGCAGTTTTTTCTTGGATTATTCTGCAAGCATAAACAAGTTATACACATGTTAATTTACATTCTATATAAAAAGCCAATTTTAAATCCAATTTATAAGGCAATAAATATATAAAGATTCTAGGACACAGCAATAAAGTCATGCCATAAAGTAGAGTTAATTCACGACAACAACAATAAAAGCATGACAAATTTTAGCATTCTACCAACTGCACAAAGGTGTTTCAGGTAACATCTGTTCAGAAGCAATTGCTACAAGACAGACTAGATGAGATGCAAGGTTTCATCGTGTAATAAATGTATGTCAGTTTGCTTGCTTCATAATTAAAGACATGAGTCTTTGAAAAAAGCAATTAAGCCTTACTCTAAATCTGAGACAATTATCCCTACTCCCACCCCTTTTTACCCCCCCACCACAGACACATACACAAAAGATCCAGAGCGATCCAGATGTAAAAGTCATATATCATCTATTTTCAGCAACTAAACATATTCCCAAAAGCCACTTGATATATTTTGTTTCTTTTGATAAGTCATATATTAACAAACAAACAACAATAACAAAAAACTTCTTTTCTCTTGTTCAGAAGGGTAAACGGGGGTGGGGGGGACGTCTAGGCAATTCAGACAATTTACTTAGAAGACTGGCCTGAATAAAATAAATTATCTTACCTATGAAGGCTTCCATGTCAGATGGGTTAGGTGGATTTTGACATGAATGCCACTCAAGTGCCTAAAGCCTTCAAATAACAACACTGTCTCCAATTCTTGCCAATTTAACTCTAGGACCACTGAAAGCATCACTTTAGCTGATGACTCAATGAAGAAATAAACTCAAAAAGAGCACCCAGGGATGCCTGGGTAGCTCAGTGGGTCAAGCCTCTGCCTTGGGCTCAGGTCATGATCTCAGGGTCCTGGGATCAATCCCCACATCAGGCTCTCTGCTTAACAGGGAGCCTGCTGCTCTCCACCCCCCGGTCCTCTTTCTGCCTGCCCCTCTGCCTACTTGTGATCTCTTTCTCTCTCTCTGTCAAATAAATAAATAAAATCTTTAAGGGAAAAAAAAAAGCACGCAGAAATCACCTCCACCTTTGCTCTGCTTTCTAGCAACTACGAAAATGATGCAGCAGAACAAGATGAATGCAAGTTCTAGTTGCTATTCCAGAGGACTGAACTTTATCTTCTATCCACCGCACCCCAATCATAAGCCATCCAAAATAAAACCATACTACAACAAAGAGATTTAGATGAATCTGATGGTTCTCCTAAAATACTTCATATATAAACTGTTAAACCACTCCTTTCAATGTGGTCACCCTCAGAAGCATACCTGCTGTGGTCGTTTCCTAGGGCTGCCGAGACAAATTACCAGACCAGTTGACTTAGAACAAAAATGTATTCTCTCAGTGCTGGAGGCCTAAAGTCAGAAATGAGTTGCACTGGGCTCAAGTGGCTGTGTTCACAGTAGCACTTTCCCTCTGGAAGCTCTAGTGGAGACCGGTTCCTTCCCTCTTCAGGTTTCCAATGGCTGCCAACATTTTTTGGCTTGGGGCTACATCACCAATCTCTGCCTTGGAGTCCCATCACCTTCTCCTTTTCTGCAGTCCAATCTCCCTCTGCCATCCTCTTAAAAGGACACCTAGTGTGCATTTAAAGCCAGGCCTGGTAATGCAGGATAATCCCCCCCCCCCCCATTTTAAAAGCCTTCAAGGAAAGTCCTTTGCAGCAATAGAAAGTAACACTCACAGGTTTCAGGGACTAAAACATGAATATCTCTGAGGTGGGGTGGGGGGGTGCTCGTTATTCAGCCTGCCATACCTGCCTCCAAATACACTGGAAACAACGAGGTGAGCATGCACTAACTCTTTAAGTCTATTCTGATTTAACTTCTCCCAAGTTCCCAGTACAACAAACAGCTCTCCAACTTCCTACCTCTTCCCACCTTACAAACTGTCTGTGATCAGGAAATCACTAATTCTATATTCATTAAGGTGCTAGTATTTGTAATGGCTCCTGAATGAGAACCGTAGTAAAGATTAAAACTCCCAGCTGCATGGGCAATAATACAGGACAGTGACTAAAAGTGTGGGAGACAGCTTGTCTGGGTTCAAACCCCATTCCACCAACAGGCAGCTGTATGACCTAAGGCAATTCAACCTCTGTCCTTTACTTTTCCCATCCAGCAAACAAGGCTAGTAATACCCCACACCTCATATGGTTGTTATAAGGGGTAAAAGAGTGAGTGAGTGAGTGTACAGCACGTAGAACAGAACTTGGTTTGATCATTAGGGTTAATTATTATCATTATTGATGTCCAAAATGGTAGACAGATATTACTGGACAGGGTGAAAAATCACAATCAAAATTTAAAGTACTGTAATGACAAACAATAATTAACAATCCGTTCGATGGAAACCATAGATTAGATGCAAGATTTACACTAAAGTCTATGAGAGGTTTTAAAGGATATTCCTTATTATAATGAAGAGCTGCTCTCCCAACAGGATCACCAAATGCACAGGCCCTCTCTCAAAAAACAGGCCCACAGCCTAGAGATGGGAACTTCTCCAGAAGCCACACATCCTGCTCTCAGTCTGGATGTGGAGGCCACCACTGCCTGTACTGTGTGCTTCTAAGAGCAGGGAAAGGTAGGAACAAAGTGCCCAGCATCACTGAAAGGCATTTCATGACGAACAGGCAAGTGTTTTGTTCTCTTCTAGAAGGGAAATAGGACTTCAGCTCAGGTACTGAGAGCGTGACCTAGGGCAGGACAAAGTTTAATGATCCTCCTGAATTCTATCTACCTTCCCAAAGCCTTCATCCAGGCACCTGCCTTGCCCCCCCCACCCTCCAATGGTTGCATCTTGTCCCCCAGTATCTATCCCCAGCATCTCAAAACTCACTGCTTACCATATTTTCTACTGAAGTCAAGTTAGTTAGTTCACAAACAGCCCAAAAGTCAGTGATTTCCTGTGTAGCCAAACTAGCATACATTTACAACAAACAGACTAATTTCTACCATTTATACAGATCTATGGGGAGAAATTCTGTACCACAAACTTGTATACACAATTCAAAAGTAACTTGAGACTGGGGACTATGCCTACACTAGAAAACAAGGATGTGCCTGCTTTATCAAGGCTCAGAGTAAACCAGGATTTCAGTGGGCACCAGAACTCATGCTTTCCTAATCTAAGACTGGGCAAGGGACCAATTTCCCATTCAGTTCAACTGCCAACTTCGAGCTTTATGGAGTATGTAAAACACCAAACACCTTAATTATCCCTATTCCTGTAACATCACCAACCTACCTTACTTATTCCAGTCAAAAACAGCTGCCCCTGGCAAGTAGGTGACCTAATGACTAGGTAGCCCGAAGAGATTCAGGCTAATGTGGCTCCATATGAAATCAAGAGAAAGCCAAGAACTGACTTGACATCTGGCAGTATAGCAAACAGAACTACAGAACAATCACATATAGAGGCATTGCTGAGCTCTCATGAGGGAAGGACCATCTCCAGCCTCAAAGTCAGAGTCACTAGGGAGAGACTGAGAGTAGTGCGGAACTAGGCTGATTGGGAAGAGCTGCTCAGAAGGCAGCCTTAAGATTGGCATACCAAGCCCTAGGCCAGGAACAGAGTTAGGGTTAAGCATGGAACTGTGGGCTCTCTATGAGTCTTACTCCTATAACAGATATATATATATATCCTATAACCAAATCGGTGGCACTCCCAGAAAAAGCACTCCAGAGATAAGCATCCCCACTAAGGCCTCTTGAAAGATAGGTTAAGATAAAGCAATGAGCTTCTAAAGATCTACAAGCACAGGAGGAGAGAGAGTAAGCTACCATGAGTGCAAGTCAACACAGACAGTCCAAAAATCATACACACCAGAACTATCAAAGAAAGAATAAAAAAAGAGTCACATACCTCAAAAAAATAATAAGAAACAAAGAACTATCAGGAATGACCACGCAGATATGAAAAAGAAACAAAAGGAACCTACAGAAATAAAAAATGCAGTTGACCACTGAACAACACAAGGTTTTGGGGCACTGATGGATTTCCATGCAGTCAAAATTCGTGTATAACTTTTGACTCTCCAAAAACTTACTACTAATAGCTTACTATTGACTGGAAGCCTTAGCGATAACATAACCAGCTAACACATATTTTGCATGTATTCTTACAAAAAACTAAGAAAAGAAAATGTTATTAAAAAAATCATAAGAAAAAATAACTTTACAGTACCGAACTGTAAGACATCCATGCATAACTAGACCTGTGCAGTTCAAACCCATGTTGTTCAAGAGTCAACTGTAATTGCTAAACTTAAATATTCCAAACAAGTTAAATAGTAGATTAAACATTGCTGATAAGAGAATTAGTGAAATGGAAATATGGCTTAAAAAACTACCATGTCAGCAAGAATCTAAATTAGTTTCAGGTATTATCAATAGTCCAAATTACCTCTAAATTAATTATGAAGCCGTGATTCAAATCAGACTCCTATCCAAAAACAAACACTGTGCGGGGGGAGGAGCTCCTGGGTGGCATGGTCAATTAAGGGACCCAGTCTTGGTTTCCACTCAGGTTGTGATCTCAGGGTGGTGAGATCAAGCCTGGTGGTAAACTCTGCAATCAGCACAGAGTCTGCCTGGGACTCCCTCCCTCTGCCTCTCCCCACCCACATGCATGCTCTCTCTCAAATAAATAAATAAAATAAATAAAAAATAAAAGCAAAACCTGTTTTAGATTTATTAACTTTAAAGCTTCAAAGTATTGCTTTTAGAGTTCATTTCATCTTTACAATAACCCTTTTAACGTACTTAGGAAATGAAAAACAGATTAGAATCCAAATCACCTGATACATCCTAAAATGAAACTAAACCTAAATACTAGCTTAGGTTCTGGTTCCATGACCTCCTTGATGGGAGAGTCACAGAAAATCACATCCCATGCATTCTGGAGCATAGGAGTGAGAAACAAAATGGAATGACATTACTAACACAGAGAGTAGACTCTAAAAGGAAGAAAAATCATTGCCGCAGGATTCTTTTCCTACTGGCTAGAATCCTACATTGCCAGTTTAACTCAATCCTATTTATTCTTCAACTCTGTTAAAATAACAATAACAACGTAGTTGATGCTCCTGCAAAACTTCACCTGGCCTATGGCCATCTTGATACTTACTTTAGCAAAATTAATCCATGTTGTCCCTCATTTTCAGTATTCTGATACATATCATAGCTATGCTCCCAGTTTTAGTCAACCATCATTTTTAACTGTATACTTAGCAACTCACTCCTCCTCCACAAAGCTCTATTCCCTTAATATGTGTATCCTGACTTAAATTCCTAATGAGTGTTTATTTGTTCACAGAAGGCACATACAGTACTGTATAATTTTACCCATAACTTAAAAAGTTTTCCGTACTCCTAAGTAAAATGGGCGGGTCTGGTATTAAATTTTCAATTGTTAGATTCACCCCAGAGCTATCAACCTTCAGGGATTTATTTGCACACACATATGCAAAACAATCATCATTGCATTGCATCACTAGATGATACCAACAAAAAGATTCACACGCCACTTATCATGACATCTCCCTTGGGTTCCAAAGTGAATAAGAGAAGCAACCAGAATAGCGAATTTCAAATACTTAGACTTCTTTCCTATCTAAGCAAAACATTCCTTAGCAGTGACTACATAGCCCGCCCTGTTTTTGAAACGAGTTTTTTTCTACTTGGAAAATTACATCTGCCTTAAAAAGTTCTTCGTGGATTAAAATAGTAAGCCGAAAAAGAACTTTCTTCCTCTAAAAGTTCACTTTGCTATGTCTCATACCCTCAAGACCCTAGAGGGGTGGGGAGAAGTTCAACTTAAAAAATGCAATGTCCACCTAGGTGACGTCACTACAGACACTTTTGAACGGCTTTTCAGCCAGAACAAACGTGGGCAACACAGTGGTCAAGTGGGTTTGTCGGAGGATCCAAACAGAATTGGACCCTGTCGTCGTAAATCTACTCGGAGACTGGTAGCCCTAGAAACCTAGAAAAAAACTTACCCCACCCCCACCCCAGGCCCCATGGATCCACCCATGGCTGTCAACCCAGCCATAGAGTAATGAAATTGAAGGCTCCCAGGACGCGAGCCACAGCCCTTCCGCAAGGCAGGAGCTGCCCCACCACAGCGCCAGGCGAAACTTACAAACTTGGGGCGTTTCTCTCCAGGCTCCTCTGCAGCGCCGGGCGGAGGGTGCTGGGGGCCCTTCCTGCGCGGCAAGTTGCTTTCCCGGCAGCTGCGGAGCGAAGCAGAGGCTGGGTAGGGGGCCCCGGGGGCGGAGCCCTGCTTCGGGCGGTGCAGCCGCGGCCGATGCCGATCCATCCTTCCCCGCAGCTCTGGGGGACCGAAAGAAAACCGCCGCAATGAGACCCACGAGACGGGAGCTCAGAAATCCGCGGCGGACTGGCGTTCCCTGTTCCGCCGCCCTCCCTGCCCGTCCAACTCAGCCCAACCGCTGCTGCCGAGGTCACCGCCAACACATCCGAAAACTCCCGCCACCCCGGACCGCTCCGGATCCGCCAATCCCGCGCGGCTTTGTCAATGACACCCCCGGGACCCGCCTTTTCCGGGCAGAGCGAAACGTGATTGGTTGTGCGGCCCGTTCGTTTCGCCATTCAACGCCTTTGGCGGTCCAGGCCGCTCCTCTTAAGGGCACCTCTAGGATCAGGTCGGAAAAGCGTGAGAACCTGCCAGAAGTCACTAGTGCTAGTGTGGGTTTATTTGGAATTTGGAGAACGGTTCCTGCCAACCTGGAAGGCAGGCGAAACCCTCTGAACCACTATTTGAGCAGCGCTGGAATATGAAATCATCTGCTAACCCTGCCTTGCCCCACTCGGGAAGCCCTGGTGCGATGGCCACCGGGAAAAGTAGTTCTAGGAGCTGTACTTCCTTGGGAGTGTGCTGGGAAGGTGAGAACAACAGCAACCATGACTCTCCAAAAGGATGCTTTTTGGACATACTGAACGCCTGCTGAGTACCTAAGTGCTGAGAGCCCTCTGTGGGGTGGCAGAGAGGTCCACCAAAAATCGGAAGGGCCTCGGCCACGTCCTTAAGGACAGTATGTGGTTCACAAGTCTTTACACGAATAACAAAATAATATACACGTATAGCAGTTATTTTAAAGGTTCACTGAGAACAAAGAGGAAGAATATTAAATCTGAAGGATCCGATCTGGAAAGGCAAAAGGAAGAGCCCATGGACTTTCACTAGGTAGGAAAGAGTGGCAGGACATCAGATATAAGGTATTGAAGGTGAGAAGCAAGGTCAAGAGTACTCAAGACCAAAAAGCTGAAAAAAAACTTCAAGAGCTTACAATGAAGGGCCTTGAGCTGCAACCATGCAAGAGTTCCTTGTGTAAACCCAAGGTCGAGCCTCAAGGCTAAATCCGTTTCCCCACACATCGGTGTGGTTTCCCGCCTTTAAAGTCATCTTTTCTTTTGAACTATTTCCTTAAGTTATCCATCTTCTCACTACATGGAAGTGGTGTGGGCCAAGATTCTGGTAAACTGGTATGGATTTGGGTACAAGAAACAACTCCAGCAACTCTGGGGAGATAAGCACAGAGGTTCAGAAAAGAGGCCTTAGTTCCAAGTATATCTTCAGGCTACATTTTTGTTTTGTTTTTATTCTTGTTTTTAAATGTTTCTTTGTTTGTACTGTGCCAGACTTCCTGCACCAGCCTCTATCTTTAAAGAGCAAGTAATCTTTAGGGGAGAAAGTCCAAGAGAACTAGGACCATCAAGGACCATAGAACTGAAGCAGTTCATTAGGTCTTAATAACCATTAGACCCAAGTGCAAATTGTATTCCTGTTATTTATTAGCTGTGAGATTTGGAGATGATGTTAAACTTTCTCAGCCTCCCCATCTGCAAAGGGGAATAAAAATAATAATAATACCTAATGGGGGTATTGTCAGGCTTAAATGAGCATATGTAAAGCTCTTAAGAATGTCTGTGAAAACCCTTTCCATCAAAAACCACCAGGAGGAAGACCTGCAGTTGAACAGGTGGAATTTATTACTCCCTGGGGATGAGACCATCCTCTATGGGGAACTGTGGGGTTTCTCAGTAAGAAAGTCTTAGGACTAAAAGGTTAGGGATTTGGAAGGCTCCTTAGTAACTGAGTGGGGAGGGTTACTCTGGATTTCAGTGCTGTCGGGAATTGAGGACAGTTTAATGACTGGATATCTTGATAAATTTTATCTAGAAGAATGACAGCTAATGAATGAAGCTCGAGTTGTAACTGACAACAAAACAAAGTCATTCATAGTATCAGGAGGGAAGGGTTGGTTTTTTATGATTTGCGCTTGACCTTGCTGTTATTTGTACATAGATAAAATTAGAAGTGGTCTTGTTCTGTCTCACTTCAACACAGTCAGAGTGACCTTATCTGATATTGGTGCTCTGAGAGATTGTTTATGTCCAGGAGGAGAACAACATGGCTTAGCTGTGAGTGTCAGCCTAGCTTTTAAAAACATTGAGCCCTTGCTGTAAGTGTCAAACTAGTTACCTTATGTGAAGGGCTGCTCTTTTCTTTCTCACGTCCCTGGCATGTAGAAGTACTAAGTATAAATAAACAAGTTATCAACAGAAGTTATTAAAATTAATTTTCAAGCTTCACATAGATCACTCTGAAATTTTTCTTATAGAAATTCTTAGGGCACCCAGGTTGCTCCGCCAGTTAAGTGTCAGACTTTAGCTCAGGTCATGATCTCAGGATCCTGGGATTGAGCCCCACATAGGGCTCTGTGCAGTGGGGAGCCTGCTTGTTCCTCTAGTTGTGCCCCCCTCCTGTTCATGCTTTCTCTCAAACAAATAAAATCTTTAAAAAGAGAGAGAGAGGGATGCCTGGGTGGCTCAATGGGTTAAGCCACTGCCTTCAGCTCGGGTCATGATCCCAGGGTCCTGGGATCGAGTCCCACATCGGGCTCTCTGCTTGGCAGGGAGCCTGCTTCTCCCCTCCCCTCTCTGCCTACCTCTCTGCTTACTTGCGTGATCTCTGTCTGTCAAATAAATAAGTAAAATCTTTTAAAAAATAAAAAATAAATAAAAAAATTAAAGAAGAGAGAGAAAGAGAGAGAGAAAAAGAAATTCTTTGCAACTGCAATGCATCTGTGAAAATAATACTTTACCTAAGTTTTACATTTTTAAAAGTACATTTTTAATTTGTTATTTAAACTTCACAACAGCATGCACTGTTTCTCATTCTGACACCCCCACAGGAAGATGATATACTTCACTGAGTCAAGAGTTTTGGGAATGCTCCAAATGTGCTGGGTGCACAGGGCTAGGACAAAACTTAATGAGACAAAAAGCAGTCCCAGAGAAGCTTAGAATCCAAAAATACGTTTTCTTCCTTTATCATTTCTATTCAGTCTCAACATCTAATTATGAATGCAACTTTTGTGAGGGTTCACTCTCAATGGCGATATAAGAGAGAATGGTGTGAAAAGTTGAGGGAAGGGATGGATCATTCCCAATTTGATTTTTGTAATGACAATTTTATGAGATGCCGTTTTACCCTTACCAGATTGGCAAATATTACAGTCTCACATCACCAAGTTTTGACCAAGATGTAGGGATTCCTACAAAGATGAAGAGCATATACAATGAGTGCAGCCACATTGGACAGCAAACTTTGTAGGACTAAGGAGAGGGGAAGGTACATGCACCTGTGGCCCAGCACTTGCATGGCTACATGTCTCCCTGGAGATGCCCAAAGATACTATACGAAGATACTTCTTGCTTCATAATAGCAAAAAAGAGTAAACTATTTCACCAGCCTGCAGTCACAGAAAGTCACAGAAAGAATAAAACACACAAAGGGTTCTTATATGGTAGAATCCACTATTATATTCAAAATAAATAACTAGGTCTACTTGTGGATATACCTCAAGAATAAAGAGAAAAATCAAGTGGAGATATATATATCTTATATATATGGTGTGTGTGTGTGTGCGCATTTGTGTGTATAAAAACATGAGGAAGGGACACCTGGGTGACTCAGTGGGTTAAGCGTCTGCCTTCAGCTCAGGTTATGATCCCAGGGTCCTGGGATTGAGCCCTGCATCAGGCTCCCTGCTGAGCAGGGAGCCTGCTTCTTCCTCTGCCTGCTGTTGCCCCTACTTGTGCGTGTTCTCTCTCTCTCTCTCTCTGACAAATAAATCTTTTTTTAAATAAATAAAATCTTGGGCACCTGGGTTCAGTGGGTTGAGCCGCTGCCTTCGGCTCAGGTCATGATCTCAGGGTCCTGGGATCGAGTCCCACATCGGGCTCTCTGCTCGGCAGGGAGCCTGCTTCCCCCTCTCTCTCTCTGCCTGCCTCTCTGCCTACTTGTGATCTCTCTATCTGTCAAATAAATAAATAAAATCTTAAAAATAAATAAATAAATAAATAAAATCTTAAAAAAAAAACGAGGAAAATGTACCCCCAAACTTCACCTACTTCCATAGAGTAAAGGAAGAAGGGGCAAGAAATCAAAGCTGCAACTTTATAGCTATAGTATCTGTAATGTTTCATTTATTAAAAGGGAGAGAGCTGAAGTAAATCTAGCAAAATATGAACAAGTATTTAATCTCACGGTGAGTGTATTTGTGTCTATTTTACTCTTTTATATAATTTTCTATTTATCAGAAATATTTCATATTCAGTTTTTAACAAAATATACAAATTAACAGAAATATAGGAACTTTGGAAATAGCTACCTTAACTCTTTCCATTCCTCCAAAAAAATCTTAATTTATTGGCGTTGAGACTACAACGAGCTATTAAGTAACATAAGGAAAAGTGAAATAATTTCCTTTTAGAATGACCTTAATATTTTTAAATTTTGAATAATAAAATCTATTCCCTTCCCTCTACTTGTCCTCCTCTCTCTTTTATTCGCTCTTATCACATCATTTTCTTTCTCTCCCTTAAAGTAATACAAAGACAGAGAACCAGGAACCAAAAAAACCTCTTTCTATGGATTTTTTCTACAAATTTGAGTTCTACAAAAGAAGTTTTGTAGTTCTACAAAAGCACTACCAAAAAAATTACAAATTCAGTGCTTTGCCGTGCATGATCTCCAAGGAGTCAGTGGATTAGAACAAGAAACATAATTACAAGCCTAATTCAAAGCCTAATTTACGTAACTTCACTTTTTCCATTGCTTTACCTCTCAACCGCAGTGGAAGCACACCTCATTGTAGAAAAGTTCTATAGCACTTCAGACTTAATTACAGGGTGTCAGAATAATTAGCTGGCCATTAGCATTGGCTTGCCACCTTGATTTCAAACCTTCAGTAGCAAGGTATACTACTGCTGCTTCCCCTGCTGGATCTGAGGCCTGGCTCCCTCCACATTCTCCTCCTGCTTGTCCATCTTGTTTTAAATTGCTGCTGTTCTACAACATAATGTAAGATGGGGAGAGAGCAAATTATAAGCACAGAATGCTCACTTATAGAGTCATAAAATGTGTGCACGTAAACCAGGGTTTCTCAGTCTTGGCCCTATGAATGTTTGAAGCCAGATAATTCTTTGTAACAGGTGGGTAGGGCTGTCCTGTGCCTTCTAAGGACAGAAGGCCGTCCAGTGCCTTCTAAGATGTGTAGCAGTATTTCTAACACTGGCCACTAGATGTCACCAAACATTCCACAAGACCGCCAAAATTTCCCAAAGGGCTGAGTAATAGTCCGTTGTATGGATATACCACCTTTTGTTTAGCAGTACATCAGCTGATGGACATTTGGGTTGTTTCTTTTGGCTATTATAAATAATACCACTATAAATATTCATGTACTTGGTGTTCTGTGGGTAGCAAGTATTCATTTCTCTCAGATATATGCAGAGGAAAGGAATTGTAGGACCATACGGCAAGTCTCTGTCAAGAACGGCCAGACTTGGGGCGCCTGAGTGGCTCAGTGGGTTAAAGCCTCTGCCTTCGGCTCAGGTCATGATCCCAGGGTCATTGGATCGAGCCCCGCATCAGGCTCTC
Source organism: Taxidea taxus jeffersonii (assembly GCA_003697995.1). NCBI lineage: Eukaryota > Metazoa > Chordata > Mammalia > Carnivora > Mustelidae > Taxidea > Taxidea taxus. Next base: position 16,802 of record ML093221.1, read on the forward strand.
TGCTCACCGGGGAGCCTGCTTCCTTTCCTCTCTCTCTGCCTGCTGCTCTGCCTACTTGTGATCTCTGTCAAATAAATAAAATCTTAAAAAAAAAAAAACAAAACTTTAAGAACTGCCAGACTTGACCAAAGTGGCTGCACCACTTTCCATTCCCACCAGTAAAGCATGAGGGTCCAATTTCGCCATATCTTTACTGATATATATATATACATATACATACATATATACATATACATACATATATATATATGTATGTATTTTTTTTAACTGACTTTTTGAATCTAGCCATGTTAGTGGGTGTGAAGTGGTATCTCATTACGATTTTGATCGGCCATCTCCTTTTGTAACTAAAATGCTACTGGAATATAGCTATGCCCATTCTTTTACATATTGTCCAGAGCTCCTTTTCCTGTACACTATAGAACAGAGTAGTTGCAACAGAGACCATGTGGCCTGCAAAATTTAAACTGTTTATTATCTGGCCCTTTATGGAAAATTTTTTCTGACACCGCTAAATGATTTCCACACACACACACACACACACACACACACACACCTTTGGTATATCACAATTAATTCTGTTCCGTTATTTCTTTTCTTCAATGAGAGTAGTATTCTAGTAAGAAGCAAATATTAATTTTGGACATATGTTCACAATAGAACTAAATACTTCCCTTTGCTGTGTTACACACTTACACAGGCCTTACCACCTTAAAAAAAATTCTGTTTCACAAGGTCAACAAGATCTTGCCACCATTATGAATCACTGTGGAGGACAGTGTCCATTTAAGGTAGGGACAAAAAGCAAAATTATTATTTGGGTATGTGATTCTTCTTAAAATACATTTAAGCAATTCGTGCTCTGATAAGTTTTCTCCAGGGTCTTATGCTGTAAGTTTAGATAGAAATTCTCCATAGGGAATATAATTAGTATTACACAGTTTAATGTCATCCTTAATAGTTTCCCAGAATGCTTTGATTAGAAAATTAATCTGCCCATGTTTGTAGATGATAGAGCTGTGTAAAGAGGAACAGGAATATTCCTATTAGTGTGAGACACTTAACTAAGGTTCAATTGAAAATGTTAGATGTCACTACCAGATCACACTCCCAATATTGGAAATAAATAACAAAAAAAGAAGTAATTATTAAGACTCTTGTAAGATTATAGTTTAATTCCCTCATACTAAAGCACAGTTACATACTAAAAACATAATTTGTTGAGTCACTTGGATAATAAGTTGTCTGACAATAGCAAATAGTAATGATGTCACTCAAAGCTAAATATGCATATAAAATAAGTTGAAAGAATTCTGTGGTGCTTAAGAGAGATTTTCAAGTTCTCTTTTCCTTTCATCCATGTCTCTGTCTCATCATCATCTCTGTTTTCCCCTTTTTAGCCTTAGGTGAATTGCTGTGTTCCAGACGTTCTATAAAATCAAATGTACAGAAGGACATAAGGACTGTCTTTATTGAGGTCTGTCCTGAAGGCATCCATTTCGCTGTTTGTTTTGTGCTCTAATCCTTTAGCTGAATCCATCTTAATACAATAGCCTAAAATTTGTTTTCTCAATTTGCTGTGATTAACGTATTGATGTTTCTATTAGATCACGGAAGGGTAATTAGTGGCAAAATTTAGCAAAGTTAATATCCTTACCTATTCGCTGATGGTGTCTGAAATATCCAGAAACCAAGCTCTGCCCACACAGCATCCTGAAACTGCGACCTCTCCATTTGCTGCTGCTAAGTACAGTACACCGTTTGCAAAGTAATTTATCTGTTGAGGTATCACTGACATATAACATTGTATTAGTTTCAGATATATGACATAACAATTAGATATTTGTATATACTGTGAAATGTTCATCACAGTCACCATACACAGTTCCCCCCGATTTTTTTTCTTTTGATGAGTATCCTTCCTAAATATCTCTTCTCACTTACTTCTCTCATCGTCTCTCTAAACATTCATTACCCGCCTTCTGCTCGGACTTTTCTTTTCTTCCTCTTTGTGTGTCTCACCTCCGTTGTATGTCTCAGGATAGAAAGCCTGATTCGGTTCCACTTTGTGTGAACAATAAAACTACTGTAGGCGTTCTTGCTAACCCATTACAAGCTTGCCTCAGTTTACTCATCTGTATAATAAAGAGGTTGAATTTTGTCCTCTAGATATTCTGACTAAGAGACTCAAAGTTCTAACCTTCATATCATTACCTCAAGAGCTGCCAAGGGTGAGGGAAAAGGCATGTTTATATGTTTATGGGCCCTCTTCCCAGTGACATTTAAACCAATAGTTCTTACCCGTTATATGTATTATGGTTTAATGTGAGATTTCACATGAAACAAAAAAGAATTCTGCAAAAAAGGAAAAAAGTAAAAACTTTATTAAATGAAATGGGCCCATATCAGTGTTTTTCAACCTTTTATTTATTCTCATCCCCCTTAAAGAGTTTTTACAGACATTTTTCCTTATACGCCCCCATAAAATTTTAATATTTTAAATATACAATATATTTGTTTACATATATGTAAAACACTGATATGTATATATCAGTGTGTTATATATTATAAAGTGTTTTATATATTAAAAGAGACCATTTTTTCTCCTTCCAAAAACCAATTTTCATATCTTTGGTATAGGGCACAAAGGGTGACATCAACCTTCCCCCTATCTTCAAAATGCTCTAATAACCACCCGAATTAACTGAGTGACTTTGAGCTACTTAGTTATTCTCTGAGAATCTTTATTTCTATTTATGAAACAGGAGAAATAATTTGCAAGCATGTTATCAAGATTAATTGAGGTAACATATATGAAAGAGCTCTGGCAAAGTGCCTGGCACATATTTTATGATCAATAAGTGTTAATTTTCCTTCCCCTTGAAAGCCCTATTCAGTCTGACATTCTATGAAATCCCATTTGGGTATTCTTCATTTAAACACCTAACAAAACTGAACCTCTCCCAATTCCATTTCCAACTGCCAGTGTTTGCCAACACCACCACCCTGCTCCAAGCAGAAATCCTGAAAGTTCTCTTTGACTTTTCCTTTTCACTGATGAATTACATCCAAGTCCAGGAGATATAGGGTAAACAGTGAGTGACACCCCAAAATCTGGGAAGGAGAAATGAAGTAAGGTTGCCTCTCTAAGAATCGAACTAATTAAATTAGCAGATAATGGGAAGTTGTTGTTGTTGTTGTTGTTGTCGTCATCTCTGGGTTAGAAGACTGACAACTTCGATGTCAAGAGTATATTAATCCATGTAAAGAAAAGTATTCATCAATGGAATGCCTGGGTGGATCTGTCAGTTAAGTGGCTGCCTTCAGCTCAGGTCATGATCCCAGTGTCCTAGGATCAAGTCCCACATCAGGCTCCCTGCTCGGCAGGGAGCCTGCTTCTCCCTCTGTCTCTGCCTGTCACTCTGCCTGCGTATTCTCTCTCTCTCAATCTCTGACAAATAAATAAATAAATAAACAAAATCAATCTTAAAAAAAAAAAAGAAAGAAAGAAAAAGAAAAGTGCTCATCAAGAGTTTAGTGGTCAGAAATGGGAAGGAGAAGGACGCCTGGGTGGCTCAGTTGGTTAAGCGGCTGCCTTCCGCTCAGGTCATGATCCCAGCGTAGTGGGATCGAGTCCCACATCGGGCTCCTTGTTCGGCAGGGAGCCTGCTTCTCCCTCTGCCTCTCTCTCTATCTACCTGTGCTCTCTCTCTCTCTAACTAATAAATAAATAAATAAAATTAAAAAAAAAAAAAAAGAAATGGGAAGGAGAAAAAAACAACACTATCCCACAGACACCTAAAATGCACCACAAACAAAAGTGAACTCGGCATCTTTCTCTACCTGCCTCACCCTGTGAGCTCACCACAGTGGATCACAACACAGCCGACCCAGTTATCCAAGCAGAGACCTGCTCCATTTCACATCCAGTCTCTAAATCCTGTCGATTCTTCCTCCTCAGCAACCCCTCAGACCCATTCTCTCCACAGTATTGCCCCCGCCTCAGATCAGGCTCTGTCACCTGCGCACCCTCCAGGCTGAGTCAGCTTCAGTGGGATTTCTCAGACTCCACTCGGATCCTCCACGCACTCTACAGGTCCCGGCCACCACACTCTGCAAAGGTTATCCCATCTGCACTCTAAGACGATGCTGACTTTTCTTTCTGGACAGGAAGAATGGATTTGCATTGTAATAAGCACCAAATTCACTCATTTATTGTCAGTGTCAAAATGTTTCTGATTAGGGACGCCTGGGTGGCTCAGTTGGTTAAGCAGCTGCCTTCGGCTCAGGTCATGATCGCAGCATCCTGAGATTGAGTCCCACATTGGGCTCCTTGCTTGGCAGGGAGCCTGCTTCTCCCTCTGCCTCTGCCTGCCACTCTGTCTGCCTGTGCTCTCTCTCTCTCTCTCTAACAAATAAATAAATAAAATCTTTTAAAAAAATGTTTCTGATTACTTAGTACAAATAATTTCTTGGTAACTTCTGTTTCACTTCTCAGTACTATTCTATTCCTAAAATAAGGAAGCTTGATTCATAGTTCTGTACTGTTTCAATTACTATGTATTTTCTGTCTTCGTGTCCCTTGTTTTAATTTTACTGTAAAATCTCTCCCCACCTTTGCCGCTTAGACCGAGATTGCCACCTCTCTTTCTTTCCTTTTCCAATAAATCTTTTCCTTTACCTTAGGTTGTATCTTCATAAATAAGTTTCCAAGGTTTTCCTTTTCTTAAAGGCAAACACTGGAGCCTAATTATCATCTCACCATATGGCTTCTCTTCTCTTCTTTATTCCTCAAAACTATCACGCAGTTCTTCTGCAATTGCTATCGAAATTCATCTGACCTCCTCCCATTATATTTGTACACCTCTAAGCTCACCATCTGCTGTTGTCCTTCAGCTGGTTACTAAATCCTGAATTCATTTTAAGGTCTTGCCATTTCTATAACTCCATTCCTCACCTCTCTCAGTTATATGAGTCCCTCAACCTAATATCCACTTTTTACTAACAGGAGGGAGTGAACTATTGTAAACAAAATAAAGCATCCTTTCTTCATTTACACTGTGACAAGAAAGAGCTGTACCTCACTCGTCTCCTGGATAGTGGTCTCGGGCAAGGACACAAAAGAAGAAACAAGGAGAGCTAGGGACGGCGCTGGGAAGGCAATTCTGGGACCCCAGGGCCCTGCTGAAGTCCTCTGGCTAGATGAACCCTCAGAGCCGTCTAGACCAGAAATTTCTTGAATGGTAAAACTACAGAGCCGTGGAACCCTGTGTCAGCCCTCCGTCAGATCTACATTCAACCTTAATGTTCAGGCCTGGTCTATTTACTTTGATAACTGTGTATTTCTGTACCTAATAAATCTGCCCACCTGCTTTTTGAAATTAAGTAGGACTTCTAGCTCCACCAAGCTTACTACAGTGAAGTTTCAGAGGACAGGACCTTTTATATTTCCGAATGTGAAGCACATGAGCTTTCCATCTAATGAATGCATGTGATTTCTTGAATCCTGACCATGTCCTCCAGAAACATCCGTGTCTTTGAGTTCTGTCTCCATTAAGCAGCACCTGATCTGTTTTGTTGTTTTGGTTGACCGTAGGTGGAGTTTTCTGTGTACTAACTTATGATGACCAGTACCACAAACTGAATTTCAGATGTAGATAAGCCTGCTTTTATATGGGAGTAAGATACCATTTTCATTTGTTTTCAAAATATTAAAATGAAAAAATAGACCTATTACCAGGGAGATGGCTTACCCATCAATGGCCCAGTGGTTTAATTCAAAATAGAGAACTTCTTATAGTAATACATTGTGTGTAAAAGCATTTTATTAACTGGAAAATACTCTAAAAATGTAATAATTTTCCCTGACTATGTATTGTTACATGTTATATAGGTATCATCATATATATTTCTACTTTCAAAAATATATTTTAAGTATTTATATTATATAATAAAATATTACATATAAATGAAATATATATACATATAAATATTTTTAAGGAGTAGTTAACATTAGTTTTCTTTCCATGGACTATCTAATTGATGCTGTGAAGTCAGCTAAAGGTAAAGGCATGACAGATGGCAGGAAAACAAGATTTAGTGTTAAAACTTGTCATAAATCATTCATAAGTGAATAATTTATTCTTCAGAGATAATCAGGGTTTGTTGGTATCACAACCTGAGGACTGATAGGAAGCACAGATTTGAAGACATGTTTGTCGCAACTGTTTCCAATGCAAGTTACAAATTCTCAACTCAAACTAGCATAAACACTGAAGGATTTTTATTTTCCTACAAAACAAAGAAAAATACTAAGGACATTCACATTATAGAAGGAACTAGATCTCAGAAATTGGACCTGGAGATCAGAACTGGCTACAAAATTCACAAAACGAAAAAACAAGATGCCTTTGTTTAAAAATCATTGAGAATTTCAAGATGATGATAGCAAAGCATGAAACCTTATGCACTAGCCCTTCCGAGTTCAGAATCCTGTATGACTGTGCAGGTTGTGTGCCCGTAAAGCTAGTTCTACTAAAGATTCGAGTCAACCAGAACCTCCCTTCTCACTTTCTCCCTAACATCTCTCACATCTACTTTTCTTTCTTTCTTTTTTTTTTTTAATGATTTCCTCATTCTGTCCTTCTTGTATTGGCTTAGCCAATCATTCTTCTTTGCTAATTCAAGAAAATTAAGTTGAGAGACAGCTCTGATGGACCACACCAGAGTGAGAGTGCCTTACTTTGCTGCGGGCAGCCAGCAGTGTGAGGTGGAATGCCACAAGGGGGATCCTGGGAGGCACAGATACATTCAAGCCATAAAGAAGTTCCTCATAGGAACCAATAAAATTGAAGCATACAACTTGCATAGTCATTCAATCCCCTCAGTAAAGATGAACAGTCTGTAATGACAAACAAAACTCTTACGAAGATTTGGAGATAACAAGAGGGAATTTTACAAATTTACCAAGTGCAACTTTCCTAAGAATCCTAAGAAGCCCTTTTATGGACATTCCCCAGCTGCCATCACCTATTCAGGTATCCAGACTATTCTATGTCTGGACCTTTCTTGTTCAGCTTTTGAGCTATATTCCAGAATTTCCTTTATTTTTACATGTGAGTATACCTTAACCCATGCATTATTGAAAATTTGTTGAAGATTAGAAAGAGCTCTCTACACTTTCAAAGAGAAAGAAATTATGTTTAATTTCTAGGAAGAGCTGAACAGGGAAACACAGACAAGAGAATTGGTAACAGAAAAACATAAAGGTAAAATCAATGTTTTGTTTTCATTACACAGAGTAACATGGAGAATTGCCCAATCACCAGTGTAAACAGCCAGATTTCTAAAAAGTTTAAACATTCTGAAAATTATTTATCTACCTTAATCCTCGACTCTACTTTACTTTTGTTAATATGGACTATACCTTCAGAACTAAACTGAAGAGTAGAAAACATTTTAATCATGGTAGATGATTAGCAGGTTCTTGTGTGTGCACATTTGTAAAATATAAAATATAAGTGAAGATGTAAAGTTTTATGTGTCCTGATTCATGGAGCCTTCTCTTTTATCTTTTAATCTCTTTAATCCTTATTTTCTCATGGAGAAAGCATGCTAAGTGTTTAATATACAACCTATGTTTCTCTTTCTTTCTCCCTCTCACTCTCCCTCTCAACTCCAAGGACTCAAAGCCTTTGTAATGAATGATCCTGGAAAAGCAGTAGCTGCAAGCTGGATTTTCACATGCATTCAGAGAAAGCTGAAATCAAACAAATAGTCTATCTGCCTTAATTACCATGTATAAGATTGGACAACAGATGTTCTCCTACATGTGGTTTGCTAATTTATTTCATTCTGTCCATTTACATGATTCATTCTGAAAATTAGTATTGAGAAATTGTAATCGAATCTTCTGCTCCTCTTGGTAAACAAAATCTAATTTCTCACATTAATATATCAACCTTCGATACCAAAACTTACAGAAAAGAACCACCACCTTACACCATGCAGAGATTAAAAACCCACACCATTCTTTAGGTCCGTACAAAAATGCCAAAGACCATTCTTTTAAGAACAGCAGCAGGAAACCAAACAAATACAGCTGCTAGCACTCTATCATGTTAGACTTAACATCTGTAAAAGGTGATTTGATTTTTACTCACAAATTCTGGCAAATTTGATCACTACCCCCCTCCCATATTCATATTCTCTGGAAATCTGGAAATTTGCCTACAATTGTATTTAAAGCCATAATTTACATGTGACTATTTTGAAAGAAAGGAATGACTTCCACTAAAGTTACTCAACATCAAGCATATTCTAGAAAGCCTTTTAGATCAGGATCCATTTTTCTATTATGTCTGACTAATACTAGTGATGTTAAAGTGCCTGGATCCATGTTAGGAGGACACTGACATGGTTTTCCATTATATAGTATAGCTGACCATAGGATATTTAAATTGGTTTCAAATTTTAGGTTAATGTTCTTACTGCTGTCCTGTTACCTTAATTCATCTTAGTATTTTATGGTGTTAGACATTACTGTCTGCATAATGATCATTGAAGTTTTAAATGTAGTGCCTCCTTTTTCTTTATTAATGCTGCTACTAAACTTCACTTCGTAAGGGAAAATTATCATATTATATACATATTTAGAAACAGATAATTATATTGTGTAATGATACTGCCGTATGTGGGACTTTAATTCTTATGTGGTATGTAACTTCATTGTAAGCACCCAGCGAATAAGTACTAAGTTTACCATTTTTTAATTATAAAAATGAATTAAATATGGTAATAAAAAATCCAGGATTACAGAAGATTATAAAACACCAAGCAAAAACCTCCCATTCTTTACTCCTATTTCTATTTAGCAGAGATAACCATATTTAGCCATTTTAATTTCAAGTTCTTCTGGTCATTACCTCTATATTACTGAATATTATACTTATGTCTTGTTTTCTAAATTTATCAGTACTCAACAGTATCAACCAACTCTGTTATGAAAAAAATTATCTTACTTTTACTCCCTCTGCTATTGCCTATGCTCGATTTTTGCTAATCTTTTATTTCTGCTTGATTAGTTACCTTTATTTTATTTACATATATTCACACAAATATTTTTGCATTTACGAGCACATAAATGTGCTAATATGGTACATGTTTTGTCTTAATGTGGTTTTTCCTGGGTTTTATTTTTATTTTTGTTTAGCGTAATTCTCCCTCCCTTAATTCAGAAACATAGCCTTTCCCCATTAACAAATGTTTACAACCTATTAAGAATCCTTTGATATTTCTTCCTGATTGTATAAATATAAAAAACATTCATTTCGCTTAATGGATATGGAGTTTTAGCTCTGCAAGATGAAAAAGTTTTGAAGATCTGTTATATGATAATGTGAATATACTTAACACTAATGAACTGTGTGCTTTTAAATGATTAAAATGGGTAAATTTTGTGTTATGTGTTTTTACCACAATTAAATCTTTTTTCTTTTTTAAATACATGGTTATAGGATAATCCAAAATGGCAGAGGAGTAGGAGACCTTAATTTCATCTGGTCCCAGGAATTCAGCTACATAGCTATCTGAATACCTGTGAACTTAACCAGAGATCTGAGAAAAGAATAGCTGCAGCTCAAATACAAAATCGACCACCTTCTGCAAGGTAGGAGGTTCAGAAAAGTGAATCCAAGACCATATATGAGAAGATAGACTGGAGGGGTAGGGAGCCTCCTTCAGTTGGCTACTGGCAAGTGATAGAGCAGCAGAGGACAAGATCAGAACTTTTAGAAATCTGCTCTGGTGAGCAACATCACTCAGGCTGCTAAGTGGGGACAGAACCTTAGCTGAGACAGTGTGGTCTCAGGACTCTCAGAATCACAGGAAGACTTGGGGTGACTGAGTAAGGCAGAGCTCCCAGGCATTCTGAATGGAGAAGCTGGCTGAAATCAGGGATCCAAGGAGTGGCCTCTCAGCTTGGGGTTGCCATAAACCATGAACTGCAGCACAGTTGGACCACTGGTCCCTGAGCAGGAGCCCAACAAGCAGCAGAGAGACGTCCCCCTCTTCCTCCCCTAAGAATAGCAGCCTAGGAGTACGCTGCAGGAGTCTGCAGGGTTTGGAGAATCCAAACAGGGCCATGTACCAGAGATAGGAATACCTGGTCACAGGCTGGGTGAGCATGGAGTGCGAACAGAGCCTAGGGAGACAGGAGTGATTGATTGCTTTTCTCTGAGGGCTCACAGAAGAGTGGTGAGCTTTCCGCTCTGGGGCCAAAGATTGGGAGGCCACCATTTTCATTCTCATCCTCTAAAGCTGGGCAGAAAGCCTTCAGGGAACAAAAGCCATATAGAGCAAATGGGAGAAGATTACTTAGCCTAGACCCTGGCAAGGATAATGAAAATCCACCTGGGGCAAATACACTTGAGAATCAATGCAATTGACCCCTCCCCCAGAAAATCAGCAAGAACATCCAACCAACACCAAGTTTACTGATCAAAAAGAACTGCAAATCTCCAGCACTAGGGTACTATAGCACATAGAACTCATGGTTTTTCCTCACGATTCTCTAGTCTTTCAACTTTAATATTTTTTATTTTATTATCTTCCTTTTTTTAAATTTTATTTATTTATATATTTTTTAATTTTTAAATTTTATTTATTTATTAATTTTTAAATTTATTTATTTATTTAATTTTATTTATTTATTATTATTTTAATTTTTTAATTTTATTTATTTATTTCTCTCAGAAAGAGAGAGCGAGAGTGAGCACAGGCACACAGAGTGGCAGGCAGAGGCAGAGGGAGAAGCAGGCCCCCTGCCAAGCAAGGAGCCCGATGTGGGACTCGATCCCAGGACACTGGGATCATGACCTGAGCTGAAGGCAGCTGCTTAACCAACTGAGCCACCCAGGTGTCCCTATTATCTTCCTTTTTAAAAAAAGTTTTTCCTCTCCTTTTTGAACCAATTTCTTATTTTATCAACTCTTTTTAAAAGTATTTTTAATTTTCATTTTTACAATTATACTCTATCCCTTCATTGTAATTAATCTTATTTTGTGTGTGTGTGTGTGTGTGTGTGTGTATATATATATATATATGTATATGTTTTCTTTCTTTATACTTTTGGGATGGAGTTTTTTCTACCAGACCAAAATACACCCAAAATCTCATGTATGGTTCTGTTCTATTCACCTGTTTCATCATATCCTCTCTTTTGTTGTTCCTTTCTTTTGTTTCTTTTCTTTCTTCTTTGTTTTGTTTTTGTTTATTTTGTTAAAGTCTTTTTAAATTTTTGTCTTTACAATTACATTCTATCCTTTCAATGTATTCTATTTTATTTGTGTATATATAAATTTTTACTTCTTTACAATTTTGAGATCTAGTTTCTTCTAACAAACTGACCAAAATATACTCAGGAGATAGTGTGTTGCTCTGTTCTGTTCACCTGACTGTTTATATCCTTTCCTTTTTTTTTTTTTTTTTTATTGTTGGGTCTTTTTTTCCTTATCTTTAAATTTCCATCTTTACAATTACATTCTATCCTTTCACTGCATTTAACTTTATTTTTGTGCATACATAAGTTTTTCTTTCTTTATGATTTTGGGATCTAGTTTTCTAAAAAACAGACCAAAATACATACAGAATCCAGTATTGCTCTATTCTGCCCACCTGTCTGGTTATATTCTCTCTCTCTCTCTCTCTTTCCTCTGGTTTTGGATCTCATCTGATTTGTTTAGTGTATATATCTCTGATGTTGTTGTTACCATTTTAGAATTTTGTTCTCATGTTTATCTATTCTTCTCTGGACGGAATGACAAGAAAAAAAATTCACCTCAAAAAAGAGCACAAGAGACAGTACTGACTGCCAGGGACTTAATCGATATGGATGTGAGTAAGATGTCAGAACTAGAATTCAGAGTAATGATTATAAAGATACTAGCTGGGTTTGAAAAAAGCATGGAAGACACTAGAGAATCCCTTTCTGGAGGAAAAAAGAGCTAAAATCTAATCAAGCCAAAATAAAAAAGGCTATTAATGAGATGCAATAAAAAATGGAGGCTCTAACTGCCAGGATAAATGAAGCAGAAGAGAGAATTAGTGATATAGAAGACCAAATGATAGAGAATAAAGAAGCTGAGAAAAAGAGAGATAAACAACTACTGAATCATGAGGGAAGAATTTGAGAGATAAGTGATACCATAAATAAAACAATATGAGAATAATTGGGATCACAGAAGAAGAGACACGAAGGGGCAAAACGTATATTGGAGCAAATTATAGCAGAGAACTTCCCTAATCTGGGGAAGGAAACAGGCATCAAAATCCAAGAGAAATAGAGAACCCACCTCAAAATCAATGAAACTAGGTCAACACCCTGATATATAATAGTGAAATTTACAAATCTTAGAGACAAAGAGAAAATCCTTAAAGCAGCTCAGGACAAGAGGTCTGTAAACTACAAGGGTAGAAACATTAGCTTGGCAGCACACCTATCCACAGAGACCTGGCAGGTCAGAAAGGAGTGGCATGGTATATTCAGGGTGCTAAATGAGAAAAATATGCAGCCAAGAAATGCTTTATCCAGTTCAGATGTCATTCAAAATAGAAGAAGTGATAAAAATCTTCCATAACAAATAGTAACTTAAGGAATTTGTGATCACCAAACGAGCCCTACAAGAAATGTTAGAAGGGACCCCCTAAGCAAAGAGAGAGTTCGAAAGTAACCCATACCAGAAAGGAATAGAGATGATATATAGTAACAGTCACTTTACAGGTAATATTATTATACTAATTTCATATCTTTCAATAGTTACTCTGAATGTAAATGGGATAAATCCCCCAATCAAAAGACACAGGGTTGGATAAAAAAGCAAGATCCATTGATATGTTGTCTGCAAGAGACTCATTTTAGACCCAGAAAAATCTCCAGATTGAAAGTAAGGGATGTAATACCATTTATTATGCTAATGGACATTAAAAAAAAGCTGGGGTGGTAATCCTTATGTCCTCATACCCAAATTAAATTTTTTTAAATTATTTTATTAACATATAATGTATTATTTGCCCCAGGGGTACAGGTCTGTGAATGGTAAGGCTTACACACTTCACAGCACTCACCATATCACATACCCTCCCCAATGTCCATAACCCAACCACTCTCTCCATATCCCAAATTAAATTTTAAACTGAAGACTGTAATAAAAAATGAAGAAGGGGGCACCTGGGTGGTGCAGTGGGTTAAGCCTCTGCTTTCAGCTCAGGTCATGATCTCAGGGGCCTGGGATCAAGCCCCACATCCAGCTCTCTGCTCATCAGGGAGCCTGCTTCCCCCCCTCTCTGCCTGCCTCTCTGTGTCAAATAAATAAATAAAGTCTTTTTTTTAAAAATGAAGAAGGATACTATATCATAACTAAAAGGTCTATCCAACAACAAGATCTAACAATTGTAAGTACTCATGTCCCTAACATGGGAGTAGCCAATTATATAAGCCAATTAATAATAATCAAATAAACACATTGATAATAATACAATGATAGTAAGGAACTTTATTACATCCTTCACTGCAATGGACAGATCATGTAAACAGAAGATCAATAAAGACATAAGGAATTTGAATGACACACTTGACCAGATGGACATCACAGATATATTCAGAAATTCCATTCTAAAGCAACAGAATACATATTCCTCTTGAGTGCACATGGAACATCCCCCAGAATAGATCACATACTGGGTCACAAATCAGGTCTCAAATGGTACCAAAAGATTAGAATCATTGCCTGCATAATTTCAGACCATAATGCTTTGAAACTGGAACTCAATCACAAGAGGAAATTTGGAAAGAACGCAACTACATGGGGGCTAAGAGTAAGAGCATCTTACTAAAGAATGAATGGGTCAACTAGGAAATTAAAGAAGAATTTTAAAAAATTCACAGAAACAAATGAAAATGAAAACACAACAATTCAAAACCTCTGGGATGCAGGAAAGGCAGTCCTAAGAGTATACAGCAATACAAGATTTTCTCAAGAAACAAGAAAGGTGTCAAGTACACAATCTAACCTTATACCTAAAGAAGCTGGAGAAAGAACAGCAAATAAAGTCTAAACACAGCAGCAGAAGAGAAATAATAAAGATTAGAACAGAAATCAATGAACTAGAAACAAACAAACAAAACCCACATAGAACAGATCAACAAAACTAGGAGCTGGTTCTTTGAAAGAATTAATATGATTGATAGGCCCCTGGGCAGACTTATCAAAAAAGAAAAAAGAGAAAGAACACAAAAAATTATAATAGTGAATGAAAGAGGAGAGTTCACAACCAACACCAAAGAAATACAACTATATGGAACCAGAAGAGACCCTGAATTGTTAAGGAAATGTTGAAAAAGAAAAACAACTGGGGGGCATCATGTTGCCTGATTTCAAGCTTTACTACAAAGCTGTGATCACCAAGACAGCATGGTACTGGCATTAAAACAGACACATAGACCAATGGAACAGAGTAGAGAGTCCAGATATGGACTCTCAACTCTATGGTCAGATAGTCTTCAACAAAGCAGGAAAAAATATCCAGTGGAAAAAAGACAGTCTCTTCAATAAATGATGCTGGGAAAATTGGACAGCTATGAATAGAAGAATGAAACTTGATCATTCTCTCACACCATTATCACAGATAAACTTGAAATGGATGAAAGACCTCAATGTGAGGCAGGAATCTATCAAAACCCTAGAGGAGAACATAGGCAGTAACCTCTTTGACATCAGCCACAGCAACTTCTTTCAAGACACGTCTCCAAAGGCTAAGGAAACAAAAGCAAATTCATCAAGATAAAAAGCTTCTGCACAGCAAAGGAAACAGTCAACAAAACAAAGAGGCAACCCAGGGAATGAGAGAAGATATTCGCAAATGACACTACAAAGAGATGATATCCAAGATCTATAAAGAACACCTCCAACTCAACACACATAAAACAGATAATCATGTCAAAAAATGGTCAAAAGACATGAAGAGAACTTCTCCAAAGAAGACATACAAATGGCTAACAGAAACATGAAAAAATGTTCATCATCATTAGCCATCAGGG
Organism: Taxidea taxus jeffersonii; assembly: GCA_003697995.1. NCBI lineage: Eukaryota > Metazoa > Chordata > Mammalia > Carnivora > Mustelidae > Taxidea > Taxidea taxus. Next base: position 31,896 of record ML093221.1, read on the forward strand.
AGATTCAAATCAAAACCACATTGAGATACCACCTTATATCAGGTAGAATGGCCAAAATCAACAAGACAGGAAACAGCAAGTGTTGGAGAGGATGTGGAGAAAGGGGAATCCTTTTACACTGTTGATGGAAATGCAAGTTAATGTAGCCACTTTGGAAAACAATGTGGAGATTCCTTAGGAAACTAAAAATAGAACTACCCTATGACCCTGCAATTGCACTACTGGGTATTGACCCCAATGATACAGATGTAGTGAAAAGAAGGGCCATCTGCACCCCAATGTTCATAGTAGCAATGGCCACAGTTGCCAAACTGTGGAAAGAGCTGAAATGCCCTTCAACAGACAAGTGGATAAAGAAGATATGGTCCATATATACAATGGAGTATTATGCCTCCATCATAAAGGATGAATACCCAACAATTGTATCAACATGGATGAGGCTGAGTGAAATAAGTCAAGCAGAGAGAGTCAATTATCATATGGTTTCACGGACTTGTGGAGCATAAGGAATAACATGGTGGACACTGGGAGAAGGAGAGGAGAAGTGAGTTGGGGGAAATCAGAGGGGAAGACAAACCATGAGATATTGTGAACACTTAGAAACAAACTGAGGGTTTTGGAGGGGAAGGAATTAGGGGGTGGGTGAGCCTGGTGGTGGATATTAAGGAGGGCACGTATTGCATGGAGTGTGGTGCATAAACAATGAATCTTGGAACACTGAAAAAAATAACAAATTTTAAAAAGCATATAATATGAGAAACTATATGCCAACAAATTAGGCAATTTGGAAGAAATGGATGCATTCCTAGAGATGTATAAACTACCAAAATTGAACCAGGAGGAAATAGAAAACCTGAACAGACCCATAACCAGCAAGGAAATTGAAGTGGTAATAAAAAATCTCCCAATGGGGCGCCTGGGTGGCTCAGTGGGTTAAGCCTCTGCTTTCGGCTCAGGTCATGATCCCAGGGTCCTGGGATCAAGCCCTGCATCGGGCTCTCTGCTCAGCAGGGAGCCTGCTTCCCCCTCCCTCTCTGCCTGCCTCTCTGCCTACTCATGATCTCTCTCTCTCTGTCAAATAAATAAATAAAATCTTAAAAAAAAAAAAAATCTCCCAATAAACAAGAGCCCAGGGCCAGATGGCTTCCCAGGGGAATTCTTCCAAACATTTAAGAAGAATTAATACTTATCTTTCTGAAGCTGTTTCAAAAAAACAGAAATGGAAGAAAAACGTCCAAACTTGTTCTACGAGGCTAGCATTGCCTTGATCCCCAAACCAGAAAAAGACCCCATCAATAAGAGGAATTATAGACCAACGTCCTTGATGAACATGGGTACAGAAATTCTCACCAGGTTATTAGCCATAAGATCCAATTGTATGTTAAAAGGATTATTCAACATAACCAAATGGGACTTTCTCCAGGGCTGCAAGGGTAATTCAACATCTGCAAATCTACCAACATGATACATCATATTAATAAAAGAAAGAACAAGAACTATATGACCTCTCAATAGATGCAGGAAAAATATTTGACAAAGTACAGCATCCTTTCTTGATTATTCTTTTTTTTTTTAAAGACTTTATTTATTTATTTGACAGACAGAGATCACAAGTAGGCAGAGAGGCAGGCAGAGAGAGAGGAGGAAGCAGGCTCCCTGCCGAACAGAGAGCCCGATGTGGGGCTCGATCCCAGGACCCTGGGATTATGACCCGAGCTGAAGGCAGAGACTTAACCCACTGAGCCACCCAGGTGCCCCCTTTCTTGATTATTCTTGATTATAACTCCTCACAGTGTAGGGATAGAGGGAACATACCTCAATATCATAAAAGCCATATATGAAAATCCCACAGCAAATATAATTCTCAATGGGGAAAAACTGAGACCTTTTCTCTAAGGCCAGGAACATGGCAGGGATGTCCACCACCATCACCACAGCTATTCAATATAGTACTAGAAGTTCTAGCTTCAGCAAACAGACAAAAAAAAGAAACAAAAGGCATCTGGATCAGCAAAGAAGAAGTCAAATTCTCACTCTGCAGATGACATGATACTTTATGTGGAAAACCCGAAAGATGCCACTCCCAAATTGCTAGAACTCATACAGGAATTCAGTAAAGTGGCAAGATATAAAATCAATGCATAGAAATCAGCTGCATTTCTATACAATGAGACAGAAGAAAGAGAAATTAAGAAATCAATCCTATTTACAATGGCACCCAAAACCATAAGATACCTAGGAATAAATCTAACCAAAGAGGCACTCTGAAAACTACAGAATACTCATGAAAGAAATTGAGGAAGACACAAAGAGATGGAAAAACATTCCATACTCATGGATTGGAAGAACAAATATTGTGAAAATGTCTATGCTACCCAGAGAAACCTACACATTTAAAAGAATCTCTATCAAAATACTACCAACTTTTTTCAAATAAATGGAACAAATAATCCTAAAATTTTTATGGAATGAGAGAAATCCACAGCCAAAGGAATGTTGAAAAAGAAAACCAAAGCTGACAGCATCACAATTCCAGATTTCAAGCTCTATTACAAAGCTGTGATAATCAGAATGGTATGGTACTGACACATAGATCAATGGAACAGAATAGAGAGCCTAGAAATAGACCCTCAACTCTATGGTCAACTAATCTTTGACAAAGCAGGAAAGAATGTCCAATGGAAAAAAGACAGCCTCTTCAACAAATGGTGTTGGGAAAATTGGACACCCACATGCAGAAAAATGAAATTGGACCATTTCCTTATACCACACATGAAAATAGACTCAAAATGGATGAAGGACCTCAATGTGAGAAAGGTATCCATCAAAATCCTCAAGGATACAGGCAGCAACCTCTTCGACCTCAGCCTCAGCAACTTCTTCCTAGGAACATCGCCAAAGGCAAGGGAAGCAAGGGCAAAAATGAACTACTAGGACTTCATTAAGATCAAAAGCTTTTGCACAGCAAAGGAAACAGTTAACAAAACCAAAAGACAACTGACAGAATGGGAGAAGATATTTGCAAACAACATATCAGAGAAAGGGCTAGTATCCAAAATCTATAAAGAACTTATCAAACTCAACACCCAACGGACAAATAATCCAATCAAGAAATGAGCAGAAGATATGAAAAGACATTTCTGCAAAGAAGATATCCAAATGGCCAACAGACACATGAAAAAATGCTCAACACCACTCTGCATCAAGGAAATACAGATCAAACCTCAATGAGATACCACCTCACACCAGTCAGAACAGCTAAAATTAACAAGTCAGGAAATGACAGATGTTGGCAAGGATGTGGAGAAAGGGGAACCCTCCTATACTGTTGATGGGAATGCAAGCTGGTGCAGCCACTCTGGAAAACAGCATGGAGGTTCCTCAAAAAATTGAAAATAGAGCTACCTTAAGACCCAGCAATTGCACTACTGGGTATTTACCCCAAAGACACAAATGTAGTGATCTGAAGGGGCAGCTGCATCCCAATGTTTTATAGCAGCAATGTCCACAATAGCCAAACTATGGAAAGAGCCTAGATGTCCATCAACAGATGAAAGGATAGAAAAGATGTGGTACATATATACAATGGAATATTATACAGCCATCAAAAATGAAATCTTGCCATTTACAATGACATGGATGGACTAGAGAGTATTACACTAAGCAAAGTAAGTCAATCAAAGAAAGACAATTATCATATGACCTCACTGATATGAGGAATTTGAGAAACAATACAGAGGATCATAGGAAAAGGAAGGGAAAATGAAACCAGAGAGGGAGAGAAACCATAAGAGACTCTTAATCATGGGAAACAAACTGAGGGTTGCTGGAGTGGAGGGGGCTGAGAGGGATGGGGTGGCTGGGTGATGGACATTAGGGAGGATATGTGCTGTGGTGAGCACTGTGAGTTGTGTAAGACTGATGAACCACACACCTGTACCCCTGAATAAAGCAATACATTATATGTTAATAAAAATAATAAAATTAATGCTTTGAGGTGAATATGATCATATTAGTTTTCTATTGCTGTCACATAAATGATGACAAACTAGGTTTAAAACAACTAAAATTTATTCTTTTATAGTTCTGAAGTTTAGAAGTTCAAAATGGGTCTCACCAGGTTAAAATTAAGGTATCAGAAGAGCACATTTCTTCCTAGAGACATTAAGGGAGAACTCCTGTCTACACTCAAGCTAGTTTTTGGCAAAATCCATGTCTTCGTTGTTGTACAGAGTCCCATTTCTTCTTCCTGTCTACTGAAAGCTGTTTTGAACTTCTAGAAATCACCTCATGCCCAGGCTCACAGTCCTGTTCCTACATTTTCAAAGACAGCAAGAGCAGATCAAGACTCTCTCAGGCTTCAAATCTTCCTATCTCTTCATATAACATCACATATTTCAGTGACTCTTCAGTCTTCCCTTTCTGCTTTTAAGTAATAATTAAGTATAATCCCCCTATTTTAAGGTCAACAGATTAACAACTTTAATTCCACCTGTACCCTTAGTTCTCTTTTGCCATGTGAGGCAACCTATTCATATAGTCCAGGGACTAGGACATGGACATCTTTGCCATTATTCTGCCTTCCACATTGGTCAATATCTATTGCCATTTATCAGGAAAAGTGATTTTATAATTCTATTTATTTGGAAAAAGCTTACAGAAGAATTATAAAACTTCAGGAAGACTATGAAGAAGGTGAGGAAATATATTTGGCTGAGAAGAGGAATATTATGTGGGTAGTAGTGAAAAAGAAAATATGGAATATTAATTCCTAATCATAGAAGTAGAATAAACAACTGAAGTCAGAATGTCCTATGTCTTAGAGCATTCTACTTCGAAGTACCTAAAATATTCTTATGGCAGAACTTACATATTTGCCTTATTTACAAATTAACGGAGATCATGAACTCAAAGAAATGTATACTATGGAGACAAAAACTGATGTGGAATAAAGAAACATGGTATGATCTGCAAAGACATTTCTGGTTAAACTGAAGATATATGTAGTAGTACTATAATGAATCTTGAGATTTCAAAATAGGTTTCCTTAGAGAGTCAACATATGCACTGAGAAAAACAGTTTCCTGGAGTATATCACAAATGGTAATTTTGTTATACAAAATTTAACTATCCCCTAAAATCTGAAAAGAAAACCATTCATAAAATCCTTGTTTCCACATTTGCAGTACAGTAATGCCAAATGTCATGCTCTGTAAACTACTAAATATCATTTTCTCTGTCATGAAGAAAAAAAATGTGTTTCCCCTGAATGATAACTCTGTTAGTGCATTTTGGATAATTTTTTTTAAAAGATTTTATTTATTTATTTGAAAGACAGAGATCACAAGTAGGCAGAGAGGCAGGCAGAGAGAGAGGAAGGGAAGCAGGCTCCCTGCTGAGCAGAGAGCCCAATGCAAGTCTCGATCCCAGGAACTTGGGATCATGACCAGAGCCAAAAGCAGAGGCTTTAACCCACTGAGCCACCCAGGCAACCTCATTTTGGAGAATTTTATTGCGAATGCATATAGCCTAGAATGCAACAGAACTTGGCAAATGAAAAAAGTTGTTTTTTCAGAATGGTCTGTAGATGGGTTTTTTTCTATTTTACATGACATGGAGGAAAATACAGTTTTAAAATGCCCATTTAGGGACGCCTGGGTGGCTCAGTGGGTTAAGCCGCTGTCTTCGGCTCGGGTCATGATCCCAGCGTCCTGGGATCGAGTCCCACATCGGGCTCTCTGCTGGGCAGGGAGCCTGCTTCTCCCCTCCCCTCTCTACCTGCCTCTCTGCCTACTTGTGTGATCTCTGTCTATCAAATAAATAAATAAAATCTAAAAAAAAATGCCCATTTATTGTTATGTTATCATCTGTGTGATTAAACATGTTAGTAAATAAGTTTGCAGATAAACTACACATTTTCAACTGTGTAAACTTCATTACTAGTTGATTCTTGCTTCTAATGCCAGACAGTGAACCTAATGGATAGGTTGAGACATTCGTTGAAACGTTGACTACCTGCCAATATTGTTGTACTATGTAGACAAAAATAAGTGAATAAGCATGTTCTCTAGTTTACTGGTGAACATATACATCAATACAATTTATCCACAGTGCTAAGTTGGCTATATATAGTATCTATTGAGGTGTCATATCGCTAAGAAATGTACCTCTAACATTTAAATATGCACATAAACATTGAAAGCTGTTCTGAATATAAATTTGCCACTATTCCCTACAAATTGCAGAACTCAATATGTGATTAAAATAAAAAGTCAATGTAACTCACCTAGTTTAAATATGTACTTAATGTTCATATTTACAGTTCACAATCACAGAAGTTACTCAGAGTGGATTTCAAACATCTTTGGAAATGCTAATTTTATTTAATAAAGTTCTTATATCTAATGTCTTTGTTCAGAATGGAATGTCTAGGTAGTATTATCTTTTAATGACTATAATATCATCTTGACATCAAGTGATGGTTGTGGGTTTATGAGCATTTTTATAATGTCAGAATTTTAATATTTTAATTGTGAATTCTTAATAACATGAATTCATTCCTCTGTGCTAACTCTGACATCTTTTCTTTTACAAGAGAATATGTAATTTTATTTTAAGTGAAACAGAGTCAGTATTTATTCTCTTAAAATTACCATTTGTTTCATTTTTGTGCCTCTTATAAAGGGTTTTAGATAAATTAAGAAAACTCAGCTTGTTCTAGGACTTTATAAGGGAGAAAAATAACGACTCAGTCTCTCTTCTTTTTTCTTTCTAACTGTGCACTTTTTAAGACTTCTCTTATGTGCTATCTAAAACAGTAACAAAACTAAAATCCTGTGAGAAAAATCTTTCTTTTATGTTTTATAGCCTTAGATTTTCAACTATGGTAGACCTTCAGCATATCTTTGCAAATCCCTCCATTTGTAAATACCACCATAATGCATAATTATTGCCATAAAATGACAATATGAATCACTACACACAAAGGTTTTGTGTTTATGTTTCATTTTGTGTATGGCCATAAGAGTCGCTAAACACAAAACTGATTTGAATGTGAATGCAGGACAGTAAGCTCACCTTACTCACTAGCTAAAGGACAGCTACCTTGTTGTAACACAAAGAACTAAAACTAGCACCCCTAGCAAAATTACAAATTACTGTGTGACATGAAAACTTGGGGTCATTCATAATTAGTCATAAGGAGAAAAGTCAAACTTGTGAATGCTTGAGAATAATTTATTACATGTGATTTCCCAATGTCAATGTTTATAACATCAATACAGTTGACCCCTGAACAACATGGGTTTGAAATGTGTGGATCCACTTATACATGGATTTTTTTTTGTTTTATAGATACAGTACAGTACTGCAAATGTATTTTCTCTTCCTTATGACTTCTTACTACTTGCAAAAGCTAAAGAGAAGGCAAGTGAAATGGAAAAGAATTAAGAAGAAGCCTTCAGGGAAGAGCTAGAAAACTTGGGCCAGCAAGAGCTATATAGTGGTATAATATATAGGAAAGTCTTGGGGCCTATTAGAGATTTAGACATAAGTTCTCATTCCAGCACCTCACTTCCCCTGAGCCTCTTTTATCTTTCTATCAAATGAAATGTTGTAATCAATTCTCTTGTACCACATCCTTCATGAACCTTCATGAACTAAGAGCTCAATGAGATACCAGAAGAGTGTCAATTCCAGCATGAGGCTTGAGGACTCCTGCATTAAAGATTTCAGAAGAAGAGCTAGATCTTGAATCAGTCTAGCTATTGTTATTTGTTTGTTTTCTGTGTTAAGCTCTCTCTTTCTCTCTCTCCCTCTTTTTTAACATTTTATTTATTCATTTGAAAGAGAGAGAGAGAGAGCACAAGCAGGGGGAATAGCAGAGGGAGAGGGAGAAGCAAGTTCCCCGCAGAGCAGGGAGCCTGATGTGGGCCTCAGTTCCAGGACCCTGGGATCATGAAACTGCTGAAGGCAGACCCTTAACCAGCTGAGCCACCAAGGTGCCCCTTAAGCTCTCTTTATTACCCTCATTTCCCATCTGCCCTGTCTCTTCTAGATATATCAGCTCTTCTGACTTCTGTCTTTACCTGTTCTCAAAACCACCACACACTGAAAATGTATTTCATGGCTATTGGCTTCTTGTCTGTGTTAATATCTTTAATTCACCCATCCAGATCCACTCTTGATCCTTCTCCATCCAGCTCTGTATTGTAGAAGGTTGACTTGCACAGACTGTCTGTGAACTCCTTTGCCTCCTGGCTTTCAGTTTTTTTCAGGTGAAGGGAGACTTATATATGACATTGGACAGGATAAAGATGCTGAACTTGAAGTACTAATTCTCTCACCAGTCCCCCATCACACATTCTCCATGGGGACGGTAATAATCCTCTAGAGGGTGAAAATTGATGATTAGAGCCAAAAAATTTATAGCTAGTTGCAATGGTTTGTGGTTTTCCAAAGACCCAAAGTACAGAAACACATATACACTAAATGTATAGTATTAAATATTTATGGGGGAGAGGTGATTAGGTATAAAATGTCTATGAAGGCTCCTTGGGGTAGTGATAATGATAAATTTTCTTACAGGGTAGATATAACCTGGACCTGGCTGCATTGTCCAGCTCAATGTCAAAGATATTCTGAGCTGATGGAGTAGGTAGAAAGGTGGAAAACAAAGATGGAGGGAGAGATTACAGGAGCCCTTTTAATTAATTTTAACCACTCAGAAGTGACAAAAAGAGAATTAAAGTTTCCAAAAGGAGAACAGGAAACCCTCTCTTTTCCCTCATTTCTCCAACCTCAATTCCTGTGCCTAATCTTATTTTAATGTATAAACTCCTTAGATCAAACTTGCACTAATAAATCAATTAACATCACATTTTTTGAACCCTTAAATAAAGAGGAAGTTTTAATAAAAATTAATTTATGCAGTGTATTGCAATTTACATAATTCCTTCAATAATATGCACTTATTTTATTCTCAAAATTACTTCTTGTAATCAATATTATAGACCACATTAATAAAACAAAGGATAATGATCATCTCATTAGATGGAGAAAAATACAAGACATTGATGAAAGGAATTGAAGACAACACAAACAATAGGAAAGATATTTTGTGTGCATGGATTGTAAGACTTAATATTTCTAAAATGTCCATACTACCCAAAGTAATCTACCAATTCAATGCAATCTCTATCAAAATACCAATGGGATTTTTCACAGACTAGAACAAATAATTCTAAAATCTGTATGGAACCACAAAAGAGCCCAAATAGCCAAAGGAATCTTGAGAAAGAGAAACAAAGAGAGAGGTCTCACAATCCCAAATTTTAACATGTACTACAAAGCTGTTGTAATCAAAACAGAATGGTATTAGCACAAAAGCAGACACATAGATCAATGGCACAGAATACAGAGCCCAGAAATAAAGCCATGATTGATTATACAGTAAATTAATCTGTGACAAATGAGGCAAGAATATATAATGGAGGAAAAACAGCCTCTTCAATAAATGGTGTTGGAAAAACTGGACAGCAACATGCAGAAGAATGAAGATAGACCACTTTCTTATGCCATACACAAAAATATATAAAAATAAACTTAAAATAGGTTGAAGACATAAGTATAAGACCTGAAACCATAGAACTTCTAGGAGACAACATAGGCAATATGTTTGCTCTTTGATATTTATCTTATCAGATAGGTATATGTTTTTGATCTGTCTCCTCAGACAAGGGCAACAAAAGCAAAAATAAACAAATGAGACCACATCAAACTAAAAAGCTTTTTCACAACAAAGAAAACTATCAAGAAAATGAAAAGGCAACCTACTGAATGGGAAAAGACATTTGAAAATGCTATATCCAATAAGAGGTTAATATCCAACATATAAGAACTCATAAAATTCAGTAAAAAAACAATCCAATTAAAAAATGGATACAGTATCTGAATAGACATTTTCCAAAGAACATATACCAATGGTGAACAGGCACTTGAAAAGATGCTCAGCATCACTAATCAGGAAAATGTAAATCAAAATCTAATAAGATACTACCTCACGCCTCTCAGAATGGCTAAAATCAAAAAGATAAGAAATAACATTGTTGGTGAGGATGTGGAGAAAGGGGAACCTTCATGCACTGTTGGTAGAAATGCAAACTGGCACAGCCACTCTGGAAAACAGTATGGAGGTTCTTCAAAAAGTTAAGAATAGAACTGCCCTATGAACCAGCAATTGCACTACTAGGTATTTACTCAAAGAATACAAAAATACTAATTCAGAGGAATACATCCACCCCGATGTTTATAGCAACATTATCTACAATGGCCAAATTATGGAAATAGCCCATGTGTCCATTGACTGATGAATGGATAAAGAAGAGATGGTGTATATACACAATGGAATATTATTCAGCCAAAGAAAAGAGAATGAAATCTTGCCATTTGCAGTAACATGGATGGAGCTAGAGAATATAATGAGAAGCAAAATAAATCAGAGAAAGACAAATACCATGTAATTTTACTCATATGTGGAATTTAAGAAACAAAACAAATGAACAAAAGCTAAAAAAAAAAAAAGAGAGAGAGAGAGGAGAAGCAACGCAAGAAACATACTCTTAACTGTAGAGAGCAAACAGATGGTTACCAGAAGGAAGGTGGGAGGGGAGATGAGTTAAATAGGTGTTGGGGATTAAGGAGTGGACTTGTTGTGATGAGCAATGGATGTTGTATGGAGGTGTGGAATCACTATATTGCACAACTGAAACTAATATTACACTGTATGCTAACTGGAATTTAAATAAAAACTTAAAAAAAATAAATATTTTGTTGATGAAGTATAAATTGGTGTTTTATAGAACTTTATGGATATAAAGCAGATATGGTACAGAAAATCATTGATTCCAGTATAACAGTAGAAACCTCAGTATATAATAATTCACACAAAAAAATCTCAAATAATCTAAGTGTTCAGGAAATAAATGTATTTAAATCAAGAGGTATGGAGGACCTATTTAGCCTAAAGGATTTTAATGAAAACCCAGCCTATTAACTCCATCAGGAAAAAGAACTCTACAGAACAAGTGGCATGACTTTGGTAAAAGGTCTTGCTAAAGTCACTAAAAATCACTAAAAGACTTTGATAAACAAAATCTGCTTGGGAAATAAGATGAGAAAGAAGCCAAGTGAACGCACCAGATAAGGAGACAACTTTCATTGAAAAGATATGTGTTTGCAAGTAAGCAAAATATTCTAATAATATAAAGGATTAACACTATTCAGTGAGGTGTTAACAAATACATCAGGGAAGGAGACACAAAAAAAGGAAGCAAGCTTGCTGATAAATGAGGGCAAGCATGAAATTAATTATGTCCCTTAAATGTCTACAATACTGAAATTGGTTTTTAAAAAATCTTTCTTTAACAATAGAAATGAAAAGTAATTTGTGTAATTTGGAAATAGAAAAGATCTTCCCAAAGTAACAATTCATAACAAGCATAAGGAATTTAGGTATTCTGGACACACATAAATCAGCAGCCAAAAATGACAATTTGGTCAGAGATGAAAAGCAATTAGAGGATTTATTGGGTTCCTTGGAAATCTCATTGTTAAAAGTTAGTGGATAACTTTAGGAAGAATCTGTTGAAAAAAATTTTGCACTGTTGAAGGAAAAGGTCAAGGAACCAAAGCAGAGGGAATGACCATGTGGAAGATACATTGTTAACTATTAACAGAATGGTGGTTTTACCAGCACGGGACAAAAACTGTATATATCAGGAAGAAATAGTTCCAAGAGAAATGAATAACAGCACATTATCAAGATTAAAAAATCCAATTCAGAATTATCTTTTCTATAGAATTATCTAGAAAACGTCTGGTATTTCAACATTAATAATATTTCTGTGCAGTCTTCCTGAACTTTTTGTTGGACAAAATGAATTTGATTTAGATAGAATGTGGTCAAGAGGAACCAAAGCTTTCTGAATGTCTATAGAAAAGATTATAAGATGAAAACATATCAGATATTTTTCATACAAGCTACTTGAATTTATCAGGAGAAAAACATAGTACCCATGGACTCAATTTTTAACCAAGCTATTTTAGCAAAATCAAATTAAAGATTTCTAGCATTCCATTTATCTGACATTTAAAAATATTCAATACAGTATTTTTGAGCCAAAAGTTATTTTTTAAAAAAATAATGCATTGGTTTTGCTTCCATTTAACAAGTCTTAAATGTTTATCAGTTGGATTTAGTAGGTTTCACTTGGTGGAAGTACACTGGGGGGAAAAAACTAAAAAAACATGAGTTTTAAATTTATGTTTATTCTTTTTAATGGCTGTGTAATATTCCACAACATCTTTAGCTTATTTTAAGTAGGGATATTTCAGTTATCTGGAACATAATAACACTAGTGTTTATTTAGATAATTTTTTATTAACATCAGTTAATTAAGAATGTCTTTGAAGGAGTTACTGATGTTTGGAAAAAATCCCATGCTGAAACACTTTTACCTACAAAACAATTGCACTGATTTCTCTCTTTACCACCTGCCTCTCCTTCCCAACATACACACACACAGGTGTACACACACACACACACACACACACACACACACTCCAGAGTATCAAGAGGACAGGGTATCGAAATAAAATATGAAGGCCATGACAGTGATTTCAATTTTGCGAAATCCAAAATAGGGTTTCTATTCACAAAATACCAAATCGCAGATTATTTCCATTAATCCACACCAACAACTGCTTCAGTAAATGCCAGGTAAATACCCTCACTGAACTAACCATTCATTTTAGTCCAGATGTTTGATCTGGTAATGTGGTGTCAACACCCTCACAGGGTTTCCTTCCTTCTGGTTACTGTAAAGGATACATTTCCCTCAAAGACGTGAGATACACACCTACCTAACAAAGCAGTCTACCTCTCAGTGGACACACAGGTAGCTCTGGTAGGCTCAACAGTGATTCAATTCCTGTTACCTAAGTCTGAATAGCAAGAGGCTACATTGAGAGAAACTGTCTAGAGACTAAGAGTTCTAAATTCTTTTGAAAATCTAAACAATTCTGCAAAGAACAGGCATGGCAGGAAGAGAAGTGTCAGGTGAATGAGTTTTAGAAAGGCTATTAGTTTGTAGAAGGAAAAGATGCCAAATTTGAAGCATAACTTGTTAGTTGAACCACAACATTAAATGACTGCTTTCTTGGGGACAAGCTGTTCTAAACATCCCTGTATAACTTCAGAAAGTCATTCAATTATGCCTGACAGCTTTTAAAGACCCCGAGTCTTCCATTATATCAAAGTACATTTATTTATTTATTATGAAATAAAGCCTGTTGACATGTGTCACCAAAAAGTTTTTCTTTTTAAACATGCCTCCTTGATCCAAGCATTCAGATACCACATTCTGCAAATCACAAACAGCACTAAAAAGCTGGAGTACTACCTAAATCGGAACATTTAAAGGAATGATTGACATACTTGACAATCTCACAGGGCAGAGAAACAATAAAAGTAAAGTTTTAAATATGTAGAATCTTTAAAATACAACAAAATATGTAGAGTCTAAAAAACAAAACAAACAAAGCAGAAACAGACCCATGAATACAAAGAACAAACTGATGGTTGCCAGAGGGAAGGAGGTTGGGGGATGGGCAAAATGGGTGAGGGGAGTGGGAGACACGGGCTGCCAGTTATAGAATGAATAAGTCACAGAAATAAAGGCACAGCATAGGGAATGGTATAGCAATAGCTTTGTATGGTGACAGATGGGAGCTACACATGTGGCGAGCACAGCATAACATAGATGTTGTACACCTGCACCTAATGTAACATTGTGTGTCAACTATGCTTCAATAAGAAAAACAACAACAAAAAAGGAAAATGAAAAAGGGAAAATAAATACAAAGTGGAAAGGTAAGTGACAAGCATGGGGGATACCGGGATGGTGTACAAAGATTAATCTGAAGAAGATGTAGAAAAATGGGTTGAGAATATGGTTGGTGAATCTAGAGAAGGAATAAAAATGGCCAGGAAACAAAAAAAATTAGCCTGACTAATAATCAAAGATAGACAAAGTAAAATACCAGTTTGATCTTATTTTTGGTCCACTGAGGATAAAGGAAAAATGAACAGCACCTGTAATTAGCCAGAGTACGGACAGACTGGGACCTCACACACTGGAGTAGAGATGAAAGCAAAAATTGGTACAACCAGAAGATAACTCCTCTTTTACTTCCACTATAAAAGAAAATAAAGTGGGCAATAAGTTCCTAGATGTAAAATATACATACATTTTGACCTAGAAAATCTGTTTCTAAGGCTTTTCCTTAAAGAGATGATTTTATACTCTTTTATTTTTCTCTTCAGAAATGTATATATGAGAATATTCATGTCTGCACTTTTTTATGCTAGTAAAAATTTGACAGCAATCAAAATACTCATCAAAGGGGAATTGAGTAAATAAGTTCTGGAGTAACCATATAATGAAATATTCTGCAAATATTTAAAATGTTGATGGAGGTCTATGTGAACAAGGTTCAATTGCCATGATATTTGCCCAGCTTTTCACTTCACACATCACTGAAGCAGTGCATTCATTGGCTCAGGAGAAGAACAAATATAACAGAACACATATGTTTGTGAATGAAATTTTAAACCCAAATCGAGAAGCTTTAGGTTTGCCTGAGTGGACTTTGTGAGAGAAAGAAGTTTAGTTTGAAAATTTGGCTTTGCATATTAGAAGTCAAAGCCCTGAGGTGTTAAAACAAATGATAGATTTGGAGGAATGACTGGCCAGTTTTTTCCTGTGTCGGGGAGGGAAACAGGTTCATTCTTCACAGAGAAGAGGATAATAGACTTGGCTGCTGGTTGTGCCGAGAAGAATGTAGTTCTCTCCATCTCTCTTGGCCAAGTTCTGAAGGAGGGATGAATGGGGACAATAGAAGTCCAGTTGAGACTGGCAGCAGGCTGGGGAGGACCAACGGAGAGGACGCCTATGCTTCATTTCCCTCCATAAAGCCCAGGGACACTGCGGGACTTCTAAAGAAACTCTACGTTTCATACATGTATTAGTTTCCTCTTGCTGCTACAAGAAATTACCACAAACTTAGTGGCTTGAAACAATACATATTTGTTATCTCCTAAGTCTAGTGGTCAAAATTTTAAAATTAGTCTCAAAGGCTTAAAATCAAGGCAGCTGAGAGGCTGGCTGCCTTCCTTCTGAAGGCTATAGGGAATCTGTCCTGATCTCTTCTGACTTCCAGAGGTTGCCTCACATTCCTTGACTCATGATTTCTTCCTCCATCTCTAAAGCCAGCATCATAACATCTTCTAGACTCTCTCTCTCTTTCTCTCTGCTTCCATCACTTCTCCTTTTCAGCTTCTGACCCTTCCGATTTCCTCTTAGAAAGGCCTCGTGATTTACTGGCCCACCAAGAGAACCCACTATAATCTCTCCTTACCAAGATCTTTAATTAATCACATCAGCAAAGTGCCTTTTACCAGGTAAGGTAACATATTGACAAGTTCTGGGGAGAAGAATGTAAATATTTGGGGGTTTATTTTCACCCTACTACAACATGGTGCCCTAGTAGTAGAATAGCAGTGACTGTCAGCAGGTGGCCCCATAGGCAATGTCTTTTGGCATGTGGAGAGCGGTTGAGAGGACACAGACTGGGTTATGGATGAAATGTTTGTGTCTCCCGAGGTTCATATGTGAAATCCTAACCCCTAAATGTGATGGTTTCAGGAGGGGTGTACTTTGAGAGGTGATTAGGTCATGAGGGGGAAGCCCTCATGAATGGAATTAGTGCCCTTATAAAAGAGACTCCAGAGAGCTCTCCTGTCCCTTTCACCGTGTGAGGACAAAGCGAGAAGATGCTTGTTTATGAACCAGGAAATGGGATCTTCTCAGGCACTGATGCATCTGCTAGTGCCTGACCTTAGACGTCCCAGCCTCTAGAACTATGAGAGATACACATCTATTTTTTCAGCTATCCAGCTGATGTCATTTTAGTTATAGCAGACTGAACTAAGGCAGACAGGAGGGTGGGAAAACTTGAAGAGACCTTGTGTTTGGAATAAGGTGGATATAGAATGTACCATCTGGCAGCCAGTTGTCAAAAAATGATTGCAACCTTCTTAGCAGGTGTGTCAAGATTAGAACCAGAAGGTTCTAATCAAGATTAGAGCCAGAAGGCAGGTAAAAGGCAACATAGAAGAAAAGAGCATCATCAAGTGTCCAACCTTGTCTTTGCTGCCTTTAGTGATTCATAGCTCTTGCCCATGATGTGAAAAATTGCCCCAAGTGAAGGGAAGGAAAAGAGAGAGAACAAAAGTCCTAAAGTGATATAACTATATAAAACCAAGAAAACACAGGAGTGGCTGATTCTGCCATGAATTGGACAGGCTGACTTGTAGACCTTTTTTTAAAATATTTTATTTTATTTTATTTATTTATTTGACAGAGAGATCACTAGTAGGCTGAGAGGCAAGCAGAGAGAGAGGGGAAAGCAGGCTCCCTGCTGAGCAGAGAGCCCTATGGGGGGCTCCATCCCAGGACCCTGAGATCATGTCCTGAGCCAAAGGCAGGGGCTTAACCCACTGAGCCACCCAGGTGCCCCAGATCTTTTTCCTTCTTATCTATATCAAAATTCATACTGAGCCATGAGTTCTGGGTTGCAAAAGAGGAGACTTGTAGACCTTAAGAATAAATTTAAGTAGTGTTTCAGAAAGGTACAGGTCCTTTTCACCATACTATTACAATATTATTCACTGTATTCTCTATGCTTTACTTTTCACTTCCGTGACTTACTTATTTTATAACTGGAGGCTTGTACCTCTTAGTCCCCTTTACTTATGTCATCCATCCCCAGAAGCCCTCCAGTTTGGCAACCACCACTGTGTTCTCTGTATTTATGATTCTGTTCCTGTTTTGTTTGTTTAAAAATGTACAGTTTTGGACATCTTCAGTAAATACTTTGAAATTCATAACTAAAACATTTATTTATTAGAAACATGTCTATAATATATTTTATATGAAAAAAATCACACTACAAACATGATATATATTATCCTATTTAGAGTGTTACATTTGCATTTACATGTGTTTATGCATGAAAAAAATGTCTTAAAGGTTATACTCCCAATTAGACATGGTTCTCTCTGGGTGATTCGATAATGAGTGATTTTATTGTACTCTTTTCTTTATATCTGTCCAATTTTAGAACCATGCAATTGTTTATATAATGAGTGTCTATTATTTGAATAATAACAAAAACAACAAAGCCATTTCCATTTTCAAAAACTGGTAAAATATACTGTTATTTATTTTAGATAGTGAGAAGTTATGGAAAAAAACACTGAATTTGCCACCAGCAGAATGAGATTAAGTGTCAGTTTTCCAGTTTACTAGTCATGTGACCTTGGGCAAGCCACCCACAATTTCCGGTCCTCACCTGTAAACTGGGGATAAAAATGCTCACTGTATCACCTCCCAGTGGTATCCTGTGGCAGGCATGGGGCTTGACATTTAATGTGTTATCCAATCAGCAAAACAACTCCTGATGTGGCTATTATTATCCTCATTATGCAAAATGAAATACAGAGAATATATATTGTAGCTCTTTGAAAACCATCGTGTAAACCTTAGCTGCTCCTGCAATATAATCAAGAAAAAATGCTGGCAGTGCTTGGCGTAGACATAGATGCCCAATATAAGCTCTTTAAACCATATATAGATAGATTAGATTCCATGAATATCAGGCTCCCCTAAGATATTTAGCAATTTGAAGAGAAATTTGTGAGTTCTCTGCCTGAAGATGGCCTCTCTAAAGCCAAACATTTCTGTCGTATTCCTTCCTACCTACTGCCAGTGCTCTTGATTAAAGCTTTGCTTCTGAGAAGAGATTGTTGGATCAAAGTATCAGTTATAACCTTTGTGTTTGCTAAATTCAAGGTGTATATTTGTATATACATGAACATATATATGTTTTCTATATATGTTTGCACACACAGTATCATTTTAAGTGCTTAATTATCATTAATTACCTGGTACTCTCATTTAGATATGTTATAAATTACGGAAACAGATGAAGAAATGAGGATCAGGAACACCGGCCAAGTACAATGCCATATAAAGAAAAAAATGTCTAGAATAATTCTACATAACCTAGGTGGAAAAATTAGTACTAATTCATACTTCTTTATCTGAAACCTTTGAGACTAGAAGAGTTTTAGGGTTCAGAAGCTTTTGAGTTTTAGGAAGGTAATTAAATGTGTGGAGATAGAACGTCCCTGATGGTGTGTGTCCTGTAATCAAGCACATTGTTATTTAGGCCCATAAAGAAATGAATATTCATACTAAGTAGGAAAAATAATCTTTAAACAGTCTTATATCAGTTCGAGTTTTGCTGCCAAATGAGTTTGCACCAAACTTTGGGAGAACTTTTCAGTTCAATTAAACTCTGTAACGAGACAGGAGGTGCTTCCGTTTTCTTCAAGTTGTTTTCAGGTTTTCATTTGCTCTTCATTTTCCTGCTCTTGCTGATGTGGCGGGATGGTTCTCACAGTTGTAGAAAGAGATAATGTGAAGGCGCAGTGTTGCCTCTTATCAGGAAGCATCATTACCAATGGCAATAAAAAAGTTGTCTTTAGGGAGGCAAGTTTTTCTTTTGCCTCACTGATATGTACTTCCCCGAATGAATAAAACATATCCATGTGACTGAATGTAAAGAGTCGGTAAACAGTTTCCTATGTAAAAGCTTTCAGAAGCCTTTAGTTTGTATGAAAACCTAACTCCTGACCTCTGCTCTCTGGACTCTTGCTAATGGTACCGCTGATTACTATTTGAAGTTGTGATGACCTAGTTGGAATTATTTGTAGTGTTGATACACTTAGTCAGGACTGTAGAGACTTCCATAATTTGATGATTATGGGAGTAAGGTGAGTAAAGGGGACATTTGCCCTGGACTTTGGGCAGGATATTTCCATTAGTAATAGGTCAAAATAAATGGTGACTTAAGGTTGGAGAAAACTTTCCAAGCAGAGATTCACAGATTTTTCTCCTTCAAAAGGAAGCAGATGCCTAAGTGCTGATGTCAACATGTAAGCTATAATAATGGATAGGCTACCCATGAAGGATATAATTTGGAGAAAGGGTATAAAAATGGGGTTAAAATCCTCCTCCCCAAATCTTTCAGCTAGTCTCCCAAGCTAGATCCAATTATGATTGCAGAGAATATTGAGGACTGAGGCAGTTACTAAACTATATGAAAGGAGCCTTACAACTGCAGGTTAATGAAGAAAAGTCAATCTGGCCAATTCATGGTGAACTCAGGCACTCCTGCGTTTCTTTGGCTTACTCATGGTTTTACATAGTCACATTATTTCAGGATTTGTTTTCTCTCTCTTTACTCTTTCCCTTCACTTGGAGTCATTTTTCAGTCAATGGGCAAGGGTTATAAATAATCTGGGCAGTAGAGAAGACAGGGTTGGGTCTTTGATGATGCTCCTTCTGTCCTATGCTGCTATCTGTGCTTTGGTCTATGGCCTCTATTCTTGCCATGTGCCAAGAGGGCTGGAGCAAACGTGTGGTGGACTCTCTCAACAACCTTGAAAGGGAAGAATTATCCTCTTTAAGAAAGAGGAAACTGAGACCCAGAGAGGTTAGGTACCTTGTACAAGGATCATGTAGACATAAATGATAGAGCATGAAGCCTTGTCTAGTTTGAAACATGGAATGAGAATAACTTAGGCAAAAAAGAATTTTGTCAAATATAGTGTCTAGCAAGCTTCTAGCAATAACCATACTTGATTAAATTGCACATATTGAGACGTATTCTGTGGAGATGCTTCCTTAAAGGAATAAAATTTATAGGAATAGTAACATTTTTGATCAGGAGAAATGGACCAAAGAGGAAGGAAAAACATGGGAATGATTAAGACAAAATTTTATCCCCACCTTCCATACAGTCAGCATGAATATCATTTTGTGTAGATATGGAATGATGACACATAACAGTGTACATACCTATACAATGTGATAAGAGAGTCAGAGATAAAAATTTCCTAACACAGTGTGCCTGGGTGGCTCAGTCGGTTAAGTGTCTGCCTTCTGCTCAGGTCAGAATCCCAGGGTCCTGGGATTGAGGCCCCCATCAGGCTTTTGCTACTCCCTCTCCCTTTGCCTGCTGCTCCCTTGACTTGTGTACTCTCTCTCTTTCTCAAATAAATTTTTAAAAATCTTTTTAAAAATTAACAAATGCATTAGGGAAGAACATTTTTTTTTAAAAAAATTCTTTTAAAAGAATTCTTTTAAATTCATTTTTTAAAATGTTCTTTTAAAAAAACATTTTTAAAAAAATCTCCTATTGCTGCTATTTGTGATTTGTTTTTGGTGACAATGCAGAGATAAAAAGCAAAACACCAAAAAACATCTATACTAGCTAGTTTAAATTACTTTCTTAAAGCAGACTCTAAGAGTGATTTGGTTCCTATCTGTGCTACCAAAAATGCACCCTCTGCCTCTGAGAGTTTTACTTTTTCTGCATTTAAATTCACACACCCACAATCCCTCTCTCTCTCACACACGCACACACACACGTGCACACACCCTACATATGAATATATGTGTAATAAGACTTTTCCAGATCTAATAATTAATAATACATTTCCAATGGGAGGTGTCCTAGACACATGGGATAGGCCTATGGGGAATGCTATAATAGCTTAAAATCCCCTAATTAGACTTTATGCCAACTGGTCTTGTTAATCAAATGTTTGACAGACACCTTAGAGGACTCATCAAGTCCTCTTCATTAGCATGGTAAACAAAATTAATTTTTTAATGTACATATTGACTAAATTGTTTATCTCTCATTTTGACATCTTCCTGGGGTAAAAAAGTCAGAGGACATTGAATCCGATGTTGAACTGAGTGTGTAAGCATGTACTCAATGAGTCAAACCCACACATGGAACTATCAGCAAGAACTCAGAGGAAGGATATATGTCTGATATATATGCCTAGCTTGGCGTAGTAAAAACAAATAAATATTCAAGAAAATAAATTTTTAAAAATTAGTCTGGGCATCAAGGAATATAAAAATGTCAATTAGATTTGTGACCTCCTGTTTCCTCCCTTAAATATGAAATAATTTTGTATGTGAACAGGATAAACTGTGAGAAAATTATTATAAACAGAAGTTTTTAAAATCTGATTTATCCTCTTTAGACTAAAACACATTAGTATTTCTAAAAAATGAAAAATTACTAGAATAAAATATAATGGTCGGAGAGTCACTTTTATAAAAAGCTCATTAAATTGATAAGAAAAACACTGAGACCCCAATATGAAAATGAGCAAAGGACATGAACAAACAATACATGCCAACAGAGATAATTAGCAAGCACATATATGGGAAAATGCTTAAACTTGTTAGTTATCAAAAAAAATACAAGCTAAAATAACACTGTGTTAATACCATATAATTTAGATGTGTAAAGGAAATTATATTCTGGTGAATTCTACCAAATGTTCAAAAAGAATAAACATCAATCTTTCATAAACTCTTCTAAAAAATAGAAGAGGCAGGAAGGCTTCCTAACTCCTTCTATGTGCTTCCATTATCCTGATACTAAAACCACATAAAAACATCACAATAAAACTACAGACCAATATCGCTTATGAATATAAATGCAAAAGTCCTCAACAAGATCCTAGCAAACCAAATCCTGCAACATGTAAAAAAGATTATATGCCATGATCAAATAGGTTTTATCCCAGGAATGGATGAGTAGTTCAACACATAAAAATCAATCTATTGAACAACCTACATTAATAGGATGAAGGGGGAAAAACACACATAATATTCTCAATAGACACAGAAAAAGCATTTGACAAAACCCAATATGCTTTCATGAGAAAAATGTTCAATAACCTAAAAATAGAAAGCAACTCCCTCAACTTGATAAAGACCATCTATAAAAACCTATAGGTAACATAATACTCAATGGTGAAAGACTAGATGCTTTCCCCTAAGATCAGGAACAAGACAAGAATGTTTGCTCTCACCACCTCCATTTGATATTGTACTAGAGGTTTGAAAAAGTAAGCAAGAAAATGAGAAAAAAAAAAAAAGAAGTAGAAAGGAAGAAGTAAAATTAAATGTATTGCAAAGGACATCATCTTATATATAGAAAACCTAAAGTTTTTTGTGAATCCCCTAAAGGGATTCACAAAAAACATCAAAACTTACACGTAAGTTTAGCAAGGTTGTAGGATATAAGATCAATATCCAAATATCAATTGTATTTCTATAATTTCTACAGACTATCAGTGAACAATCTTTAAATGAAATTAACAAAGCAATCGCATTTGTGATAGCATCAAAAGGAATAAAGTACTTAGGAATAAATTTAACAAAATGCGTCTAAGACTTATACACAGAAATCCAGAAAACAATGTTGAAAAAAATGGAAAGATATTTTATGTTCATGGACTGGAAGATTTAATGTTGTCAACATGGCAACACGCCCCAAATTAATCTGCAGATTCAACATAATACCTATCAAAACCTCAGCTGCTCTTTTTGGGGTAGAAATTGATAATCTTATAAAATTCATATGGAAATCTAGAATAGCCAAAACAATCTTGGTAAAGAATAAAGTTGCAGGGGGCGACTGGGTGGCTCAGTGGGTTAAAGCCTCTGCCTTCGGCTCAGGTCATGATCCCAGGGTCCTGGGATCAAGCCCTGCATCGGGCTCTCTGCTCTGCAGGGAGCCTGCTTCCCCCACTCTCTCTCTGCCTGCCTCTCTGCCTACTTGTGATCTGTCAAATAAATAAATAAAATCTTAAAAAAAAAAAAAGAATAAAGTTGCAGGTAACACTCTTCTCGATTTCAAAATTCATTACAAAGATTCAGTAATCAAAACAGTGTGTACCTGGCATAGGATAGAAATATAGATCAATAGAATTCAATTAAGAATCCAAAAATAAACTCTTGCACTTAGGGCCAACTGATTTTCAATAAGAATACTAGAACAACTGAATATCCACATAAAAGAATAAAGTTGGACACTACTTCCCAAAAAAATTAACTCAAAATTGTCCATACATTTAAATATAAGAGCTAAGACTATAAAACTCTTAGAAGAAAACATAGGCATAAACCTTTATGACCTGGGATCAGGGAATGGTTTCTTAGATAATACAGCAAGAGCACAAGTGACATAAAGATAAAATAAATAAACTGGTCTCCATCCAAATTAAAAATATGTGTGCTTCAAAGGACACTATTAAGGAAGTGAAAAATAACCCAAGGAATGGATGAAAACAGTTACAAACCATACATGAACTCTTACAACACAACAACAACAAAAAAAGACAAACAACCCAATCAAAAATGACAAGGATTTGAATAGGTATTTCTCCACAGAAAATTTATAAATGGCTAAGAAACACATAAAAAAAATACTCAATATCTTTAGTCATTCGGCAAATTCAAATTAAACCACAATAAGATACCACTTCATAAGCACTAGGATGGCAACAATAAAAAAAGATTGATAATAATGAGCATCAGCCAGGATGTGGAGAAATTGGAATTCTGAGACAATGCCTGTGGGAATGTAAAATGATACAGATGTTCTCCAAAACAGTTTACCAGTTCCTCATCAAGTAAAACATAGAATTACCACAACATAGCAATTATACTCCTAGTTATGTATCCAAGAGAATTTGAAATATAGCCTCACAAAAGTTTGTAAACAAACCCTTATAGTACCAATATTTATTATAGCCCCAGAGTGGCAACAACTCAGTTGTCCATCAACTGATGAATTAATAAAAATATGCACTATATCATACAATGGAATATTATGCACCCATAAAAAGGAATAAAATACTGATTCATGCTGCAACATGGATGAACCTAAAGAACAGGCTCAGTGAAAGAAACCAGACACAAAAGATCACATGCTGTAGGGTTCCAGTTATAGGAAATGTCCAGAATAGGCAAATCCATAAAAGCATTAAGTAGATCAGCGGTTGCCAAGGGCTGAGAGGAGGGAAAAATGGGGAGTAACTGCTGACAGGTATGGGTTGTACATGAATATCTCCATAAAGCTGTTATTTAAAAAAAAAAGAAATGATTTAATGTTGGCAAGACTGATGAAACTGGTCTTATACAACATGAACAATATATAGTAGATATTATACATTGCTAACACCTGAGGAATTAGTACAATCCTTTTCTAAAACAAATTTGTCTATATGTTCCAAGAGCCATATAAGTCTTCTCCTACAATAATCCTGTACCTAGAAAATTAGGCTATACTCAGTGCCAAAAGAGTAAAAAAGTTGCATGCTCAAAGATACTCTTTCCAAAAAACGTGAAAACACATTGAACATTTTACAAAATGAGAATAGGGAGTTAAATAATAGTATGAAATATTTTTCAAATATTCTATGATGACTTGTTAAGGAAAAATGTTATAGATGTGAATGATTAGACATTTTAAATTATTTATACATGTAGGAAAACCTGGACGAAGAAAAGGGACACAGTAAAAAAAAAAAAGTGATTTGTTAGTATGCTCTAATCACTGGGATCCCATTCCTGTGTTTCTCCTATTAGTTTTGTGAGGAATATGAATCCACCGCAATGTTCTTTGATACTATGTTGTTGTTATATGTAAAACAATTTTTAGGGGCACCTGGGAGGCTCAGTTGGTTAAGTGACTCTTGATTTGGGCTTGGGTCATGATCTAAGGGTTGTGAGATAAGGCTCTGCACTGGGTATGGAGCGTGCTTAAGATTCTCTCCTCTCTCTCTGTCCCTCTCTCTCTGTCTAAAAAAATAAAATGAAGTAAAATACATTTTAAATATTTGAAGGAGGACTTAAGGAGGATTTCTGACTGTTCTTTTGACTATGTCTTACATATCCAGAAAGACGGATGGGTGATCCGTATGTCTAGATGATTCTGACCAGGAGAAAACACGAGGTGATCATAGCGACACTGGAGAACCAAACTGAGGGCTGCAAGGAAGATGGGGAACCCACCTTCTCTGCATAGCAGCCTGGCTGGGGTCTCCCTGGAAGAGCAGTCATGCTGGGAGTGAGCCAGGAACAAAGGTTGAGACTATAGACTACGCAGCCTGAAAAGGAAATTTGTAATTACAGGAATGATGAGCCTAAAGAATCCATTTTATACGTATTGGAGACTGAAGCATGTAACTAGTTCTTTAAAAAACTTTTCTAGGGGCGCCTGGGTGGCTCAGTGGGTGAACGCCTCTGCCTTCAGCTCAGGTCATGATCCCAGGATCCTAGGATCGAGCCCCACATCGGGCTCTCTGCTCAGCAGGGAGCCTGCTTCCTCCTCTCTCTCTGCCTGCCTCTCTGGCTACTTGTGATCTCTGTCTGTCAAATAAATAAAATCTTAAAGAAAAAAGATTAAAAAATAACTTTTCTAAAAAATAGAGGTATACTTTTATAATTTTAAAATATTAAAGCATGCTATATGTACATTTATACATAGTAAATGTATACTTATATAGTGTATACAAATGAATGTAGTATGCATTATATATAAATATTTGTAAGTGTGTAATCATATATCAATCTATACATTCATATATAGTGAAGTACACAAATCCCAAGTCTGTAAGTGGGTGAGTATTTATATAAGTATACATTACTTTGTCACCACCCAGATCAAGACAGCCCTCCTGAGAGCCCTGTCCACAGCCACCACTATCTGACCTGTATCACCATAGATTAGGTTTGTTGCTTTCATACTTGATAAGCATGGAATTATTCAGCATGTATTCACGTCTCCCTTCTCTTGCTCACATTTATATCTGGGAGATTCATCCATGATGTGCATGTAACGAGGATTCTGTCTTTTTCATTGCTTTGTAGAACTGTCACTGGACTTTAAAATTTCTGTAATATGCCTCCTGCAGAACATAGAAAGGCTAGTGAATTTCCTTCTATTTAAATTTCACTCTGATGTTAAACAAATGCACAATTTAAGAAACTATCTTAAGAGGAGAAAGTTTGAAATAATAATAATTTGAAAATTCTCTTAAATGCAGTTGGTCCCCAAAGGAGGTCCGATGAGCCAACTGGAGACCTGGTACTTCTGAATAAATAAAATGGCCACATACTTGGGAAAATCTGTAGCCGTATGTGGTGATCCTGTGCAGAGAGTAGGCAGAGCCCGCCAAGATGGTACACAAGGGAAATTTGCAAGCCCGGAAGTGTTTGCAGGAAACACAGGGTGATCACACATGCCTTTGGGTGTGAGGCATATGCAGCCTGATTCCAGCCGTCTTGTTCTGCCCTATCATAAAGACATCTCCTTGTTTCAGGCATAAGAGCAGATTAGGTTTTAGTGGGAGTGACCTCAGGCTTGTAAACCTCGGGCTTCTAGACAATAGCAGATAGGCATTGGTCAGGAAAGGAGAAAAAATTCCTAAGAGTTGCAAACATTGAGAGCATTCATAGCTTGTTCCAGGATGACACCCGAAGTTAGATTATGTTAAATAATAATAGTCATGGTAGTAATAATATTAGTACTATATGTCTGTTCTTATTGAATGAGGAGATTGGGGCAGCTGTTTCCTATGTGGACAGCTGGCGACCTTCTCAGTAGTTTCTCTCCCCCTTGGCACTGCCTTTTCCCTCTCAGAGCCTGGTGTACTGAATCGTATTTCCTAGAAAGGTAAGGTAATTACTAACTTTTGAATCTATAGACAGTGGCAGGTAAGCTGGCTGGCTGCATGCCAATCCAGCATTCTATTGACAGGGGGAAAAAATTCTCTGTTTTTCATAACTAAACATATTAAAATGTATAGAACATATTTTAAACAGTTAAATAGTTTCACTTTCTCCATAATGAAGGTAAAACAAAATTATGTTCTAGCCTAAGTTAGTGCTGTTACGAAGATCTGTGTGACCTTGGGGAAATTACTTCTTGGAATCTGAGTTTCCTCAACTGTAAAACTATGAGCTTAAATTAAGAGATCTTTAAAGTGCATTTTTAAATGCTAATATAATATATTTCAAATTCAAGTCATGAGAGAATCTTTAAAAAAAAAATTCCCCTTTGATGTTAGGCTTAGCCTGACATTAGTATTGACCCCAAGAACCAAATATTTGATTCAGAATGCCTTAGAATTATATTCTGCTTGAGTTTGGGTGCTACAGTTGGAGATCACAAAGCATCAGATCGGAGCAGCAGGAGAGCACCAGGAGGCAAAATTACAATTGCTTCTTGAAAAACAGCAATGAAACCTTGATCAAAGAGTGGTCTTTTTGGTTTAGATAGAGAAAGTACCAAATGTCAGATAACATTAGATTAATTTGAGATCCTGAGAACATTTAGGTCAGGCTAACAAATTTATCTTTATTTGAGCTCTTAGCAACCTGTGTGCCAGGTGTTTATTACTCTTGGACAAGCACCTTCTATTTATCTGGAAAGAGGGCATTGAGACATGAGTCTCCATTACATAGGTGTGACATTAAGTGCTAGGATGTTGGCATACCAAAGCCATGTTGTAAGGAACCACACTTTATGAGGAAGAAATGTTCATGATTAGTAATTTCTTAGACAACACATAGGTTAGATCCATGCTTCAATTATCCCCATTATAAGATGACCACCAGAGGAAATGTGTTGTCATCCTCCATGGAATTATGCTTACTCAGGCAAATTATTCCTGAAGACCATCCCTCCTTTTTGGTACCCAATATACTATAACTCCTGCTGTCAAGTGCTGATGCAAGGCATGGAAATTCCATTTTTCTTTTCTTTTATAGAAAACACAAAGATCCTCCCATGCTGTCTTCCAGGCTATTGTCATATAGCATGATTTATGTATTTCTTGTATGTTTCTTTCCTTTTAAATCTGGAAGTATATTCTTTTGTTTTATTGGGCTATTTATTCTCTTGACATCCTTGGATGTGAGTTAATGGAACTATGATAAAAGGATAGAAAAGTAGAACAAACAAGTCTGATGGTATAGATTCGGGACTGCCTGACAGATTAGGGATGGCAAGGATAGGAACAAAAGATAAAATCATCTGATTCATGTGCACTGGGATGGCCCAAATAAGCCAGTGCTTGAAGGTTTTGCTATGCTTTGACTCTGAAAATTAAATGCAGGAAAAACTAGGTTATGATCATAAGGACTAAGAAAAGATGTTTGTTCTCCTTGAAAACATTAATTTTGAGAAAGAAAATGTAAGTGCTTAGTCAAAGAGGTTAGCACAATGCTTTGCACTGAATGAGCATTCAATAGATACCTGTTAAATAAATCCAAGGAAAGAAGTTGGTGGATGTGAGGATGAAGGGATAGAGTGGGCAAGCATCTACAATTTTGTCTGCCCAGAAGATCACCCACCCCCTTTCTGGCCATGGCCCATCCATGGGCCTGAGATTGGAAGCTCCCACTGTCTACAGATTCTGCTGGTCATGATCCAATCTGAAATAATCCCAGTGCCTTCCCTCAACTGTATCGGTCCAGAAAAGCACATTTTACACAAGCTGAACCAATTGCGGATGGCGGTAGGGGCCTCCACTAGGATTTTCCCCCAAAGTAGAACCATGGAAAATCATGATTAAGCTGGATTAACAGAAGAATGGAAGCTGCTAGTGGTTACTATTACATACCCAGGAGGAAAGAAGTCTGACAAGGTGAAGGCAATCCATAGATAAAGACAAGAAGAAAGGGAGAAGAGTTCTGACCACATTTGTCTCTAGTTCCAGCTATCCCCAAGGCCCGGTTTTTTCCCTCTCCCTTGTGAGATTTGATCACTTGAGCCAACACTGCCCCCTTGACTGAAGCTCAAAGATTCCAAACTAGTACAAGGAATAACTAGAACAGCAGTAGAACTGGGCTGATTTGGGAATAATGTAGACTCTAAACCATGGAAGGTCTAGGATCATGTCTTTCATCTCGATAATCAAAGTACCCAAAGTAGTGCTTGGTACCTGGTTGGCAGTCAATCAAATATTTTACTCAGTTTCCAGGAAATATGGTAGGTGCTGAGAATAAAACAGTGAGCAAGACAAATGCTGTCCTT
>ML093221.1:61398-75383 GCA_003697995.1 Taxidea taxus jeffersonii
CCCATAAGAAGCTTTCAGTGAAGTGGGAAGTACAGACAAAATAACTGGCGATGAAAATAAAAAGTGATGCTTTTTCATAGGGAAGGACTTTAATTAAGGTTATTGGTTGACAAGGAAATAGCCTAGCTAATCTAAGTTAAAAAGGGAATTATTAGGTAATGGGTTATTTCACAGAACACAAAGGGTGGAACGCAGCCCCACCTCAGGGAGAACAGAATCCAGGAGTGGGAGGGCCATTGCCTCCCCAAGAAGTGTTCTCTTTCTCACTCTACTGTCTACTTCTCTTGATTTTTTCCTAAAGATTGATTTTTTGTTCACCAATCAGTGCTATTATACAAGTGGTCACAACTTCCAAGGACAAACCTATCTGAAGAAGATCATTATATTGACCAGAGCTCCCCTGAGGGAGAATATCTAGCTTGGAAGTAATACTTTGATAAGTTGATTGGCTTAGGGGGTCAGCCCTCAGGGCATGCTCAAATTGCAAAAGATGATTACTCTAAACTACTCTGCAGACACAAGGAGAAGAACAACTGTGACTCAGGAAAGAAAGTTAAGAAGAAGAGGGAGGGAAGAGTCTGAATGACCCGTCTCCCTTTCACCGAACTTACTGTAGAAACAACAAAAATTATAATACTCCAGACGACCAGAAATTGATATGGAAACTAGTGAAAGAGCTGAATTCCATCTGTGTTGGAGCAAAACACAACAGTCCATGACGAGGCCAGGAACAAGGGTTTGGCTGTCCTTGGGGGGATCAGGTTGTACAAAATGACTGTTGAGTCTACACTTACAGAGGCTGTTAAGGGGACTTTTGTGAACGGGTCAAATGTTCTAGAAAGTATTCAACACAGGGAAGAGATAAGAATTAAGGGAATGTAGAAGGGTGATAACTAATTCATGCCGAGTATTCTTTGAATGAAAGAATGAATAAATGAGACTTGTTTTATTTATTTTTTTAATAGTAAACTTTTTTTTTTAAGATTTTATTTATTTATTAGAAAGAGAGAGAGAGCGTGAGCACAGGCAGACGGAGTGGCAGACAGAGGCAGAGGGAGAAGCAGGCTCCCTGCTGAGCAAGGAGCCCGATATGGGACTCCATCCCAGGACGCTGGGATCATGACCTGAGCTGAAGGCAGCTGCTTAACCAACTGAGCCACCCAGGCGTCCCAAATGAGACTTGTTTTAGCATGAGCTGTGATTTACACAGAAAGAAGCCAAAGTCACAAGGCTTTTGAAGCCTTAGTACATGTAGGAGTTAACTTGCTTTCTCCAGTCACTGTTCTTCACATCATTTCTGTTTTCCTTCCCATTCCCACTTCTTTATGCCATACAGTACCTTCCCTGTGAGTCTCCAAATAAAAAAACAAAAGCCTATCCTCCCCATCTTTCTCCTTTCCCTTTCAATATAGTTAAAGCATAGTGATGTACAGATGTTCACTGGATGACTCAGCATTTGACTTACATGAACTTGACCTTATACAAATAAACAATTACCTGAGGCACTTAATGCAGTTTTAGAAATGTAGAAAATTTCACATTATGTAGGGAAACAAAAAGAAGTCTAGTGCATAGATGAATGCTCAGAAGTACTGCCCAAAATAGGTTCTACTGAGAGAGGAGCAATTGTTCTCCATTTTCCGCGGTCTCTCAGTCCCTGCATGGGTCTCTGTGGCTGGGATACTTGCCTATCACTTCCTCCGACTCTACTCCTGTATGCAGTTTAGTGCTCAGAGCCTGAGGTCCCACAGCCTAGATTTGTAGCCTTTTCCTGCCATTTACCAGCTGAGTGACTTTAGGTAAGTCTCAACTTCACAGTCTACAAAGTAGGGGTAATAAGGTGTCCTTCCTCAGTGTTGTTAAACGAAAGAAATCAGATTATCTCCTCACAGCACCCACCTGGAGTGAATACACCTGCCAGTAAAAGGAAAATCTGATGTTGCTCATATCAAGGACAGGCTTCCTTTTCTCCTGGCCTCCATGCTAAGTGCTTTCCAACTTTCAAGTTATGAAAAAACAGAAGAGAACAACCCTACAAACAGGGAAGCATCAGTAGCAGAAAATGCGGTGCTGTGGGGTTTCAGATCTAAGCGACTCTTTTTTTGGTTTTTATTCTGAGTGAATTGGACTGATGTGAGTTAATACAGTGATGAAGTGAGCGTGATGTTCCAGATGTTTTTCCAGATGTTTGGCAGCACTCTAATCTTTCCTGATGGCTGTCTTTCATATCTAGGTTCTCCTAGATTACTAAATGTGGAAGGTGGGGGGATCTCTCAAAGCCCATTTGAAGAAAGAGAAGAGAGGAGAGAAATATTTAAACACTGTAACCTCAATATTCTCCCTATAAAAAGCAACTTTTGCAGAAACTCAGGTCAGATGTCTTTAAGCTACAGTGCAGTGGAAGAAAACATTCTCCAGCTCTCACTGAATGGAGAATTTATCAGGCTGCATTTTAAAAAAATCTCCTTTTGTGGAACTAGTGAGAGTCTCAGGAACCATGTTCATATCCATAATAATGAAGACAGATAAGGGTGCTTGACTCAGATTCTGCCCATCAAAACAAACCATCCAGGCACCGTGTGAAAAGCTTTGATAAGGCCCCGGTAAAGACAGTTCATGCAGTCCATTTGTCATTGAATATGGTTTCGTCCTCAGCACAACATTTTTAAACAGCTTGATTTAAAAAAAAAAAAAAAATCAATAGTCCTTGAGTATGAATGGTATCAGGACAACAATCTTCAATTTAATATTAAGGGCTTTATTCACATCTCTTTTAGCTTTAAACCAACTGGCTTGTATCATAGTCTAAATTCCAACAGTGATTTTCCAATGCTTCTGGATTAATTCTTTTTCACTTTTGTCATGCAGCACAGGTAGAGCCTCTTTTCTCTCTTACTGGTGGTTTTCAGACTTGACTTCTGAGTATTGAAAACTCTTTTATCAAATAGACTCTTACTCCGAGCTCAACAGCAGAGTGGAACTGCTCAGCAAGTATCTCCTATCAGGAAGATCTTTGGAAAACCACTGCCCTATAGCAAAAGTGCCTTGTTTGATGGGCAGAGTTCACTGCCAGAACAGAGAAGCCATCAAAATGTGATTTTCTCAGAGAAAGGGAATTCATTAAGTAGCACATAAATAGAACCTAATAATGTGTAGTAACTACATTTATGAAAAAGTTGCATTACAGTATTACGCTTCACTATGCTTCACTAGAAATAAAAGGGGTGACAGGTTTAAGACTACATTTTCAAGTCTGCATTTCCTACTTTCCTCCAGGTGTGATGAGCTAGAGCTCTGGAGCAACACAGAATCAGCTGGCCTCTCTCTCAAATGACTCCTCTCCCAATAAATAGAATTTGCACATGCCCATGTTTGGAATATGGCCCATCCGGAAGAACCTATAGCAGGGGTAGTACAAAGACCATCTCCTAAGTTGCTCTGACTTGGACATAAGACTGGGGAGGATGGAACTTTTCTTCCTATCCAAGTGCCCAGTCTTATTTTGTTGAAAGAAAAAAAGAAAAAAAGAAAGAAAGAAAGAAAGAAAGAAAGAAAGAAAGAAAGAAAGAAAGAAAGAAAAGAAAGAGAGAAAAAAGAAAGAAAAGGGGGGTAGGAGAAAAGGGGGAAGGAGAAGGAAAGGAAAGGAAAAAGAAAAGAGCAGAGCCTTGATCCTAGAAACATTACTCTACAAATAGTATCCCCTAGTATTATTCTTAAGAAGACTCGCCATCTTTATGATAAGCCTTCACTTTCCAACTCCAGAATGAGATCTTTGGTTTTTATAAACTTAGAGAAGAAAAACCTTCCAGTTCCTAAAGAAAACCACCCAGGAGAGAAGTGGAATGAGGCAGATCCAGGAGCATGGCCCTGCTGGTATAGCACAAAACTAGATGTGTCCAAGCATCGTGAGTTTCTCAGACGACAAGACAGTCACATGATATATTTTGCTCTTGTACCCCTTGCATTGCAAGTTTCTTTTCCTGAGTCTTCCAGTTTCTCCAACACAGGCAGCCACCATCCCTCAAACTGCTGCTAGTCCTTTACATAAGGAATTTTACGCTTCGGGTCTGTCTCTTCATAACCCACTCCTTTTCACTCAAGTCAGGAAGGGGCAGTGACGTCCCGGGGCTGGAAAGCACAGGCTCATTAGAGCTGATTATTAAGTTTTCAGGAATTTTGCAAGCTACTGTTAAAAATTAAATTGTGTAAACTTAGAACTAAGTAAAGTTGGTTGCAGAAAAGAGTAGCAGATGCTCAAAACTCACCCCTTCCTCATTATTTTACAAATACCTCTTCCCTGATACATCCCTTGTATCTGTACGGTGGAAATATCATACAATAGTGTGCAAGAATATTTCATATCCTGCCCTGTCAGGTTGGCAGCTTGAAATCAGTCATAGATTTATAACATTGAACGTGGTGAACACAAAAAAAATTAGGGCTTTATTTTCTGGAGAGCTGGTTTTTAAATGTTTGCGATCACACCACTGGCAAGGAACATATGAATAGATATTTACTCCTTTGCTGATACCTGACCAAACAATTACTTCCATTTACATGACTGGCTAGTGGGACATTTTGCCATCAATTAGCTATTTTTATAATGCTGTGAACTCTGATACACACAAGTGGATTCCCTCTCTCACCAGTGAAAATTGTAAGTCAGTAGCAATAAACAATTAGGTTAGGTTGAAACAAGAAATAAAAACTATGCCAATCAACTGTGTGGGTAGCACTTTATACTGTTAGAAAAGGAGTAAAGATATGAAACTCATCAATCTGTTGCATGAATACATCAGACAGAGATGGAGAAAAAGCCATCACAAGAGGAAGGGCATAAATGTGCTATGTGGGAGGAAAGAAATGTACCAAAATAAGGAAATGTACTGCATGGGTTCATAATTTCGTAATAATGTAAGCTCATTATCAAGAGTCCACGATATTTTTGCTGGGCAATAAACAGTTTGCTACCGGTAGAAAGAAGACTTTACTGAAGATACAGGAGTTAGATCACAGAAGAATGACTGAAGGAATGCTTAATGACTCTTATATGCACTCACATTCAAAGCCAATTTGTCAGGGGAGGGGGGTCTCTTGTGTTTGTGGGTGCCTTTCTGTATAGTGTCCTTCCACAAGTCACTGAGCATTTCCCCCTTCTTGGACTCCAGGCCTGACACCCCTAAGCCTCAGTGTCCATCCCTGCCTAAGTCCTATAAGCCCAGTCCCAAGTGCTTGATCTAGAATAGCCTCTTTTCTGGATGAATCCTAACAACATTTTCCTTGGTGGATAAGGTGTATGAGTGTATAAAACAGGCACTAAGATGAAGCAAATGAGGCACTTGCTTCTGGTGCAAAGTTTAAGGGACACCAAAAACCTTTATAATCAAGATAAATAAATTTTTAAATTAAATTTAAAAATTTAATGTTTAAACAATCAAAATTCATGCAAAGAACCCACAATTCTTGGAATATCAAATTTTAAAATAATGATAGGATCATAATTTTGTAAAAAGGGTGGGTATTCTCACTTATAAGTCTTCCAAGTGGAATGCTCTGGTTCCCTCTTGGGAACCTCTGGTTCTCTCTTGGCTCCTGTGAGAGTTTGCCCCGTTAGCCATTTCCTCTCCCCTAGATTTTCAGCTTCCTCTGAAAGAAGTCTTCTTCTCCAAAGAAGCTCAAGATGCCTTGATTCCCTCCTAGTTAACACCTCCCTCACATTTTTCTTTTACACTAGAGCTTCTTGAAAAAAAAAACTCATGCTCAATGTCATTATGTCCTCCCTTCCCCTTTAGCATTTCCTCAGGACACAATGCTGATTATTCCTGTCTTCTTGAGGAATCTCTTCTTCTTTGACTTCTTTGATACCACATTTCTATCATTTCTCCTCCTGTTTCTCAGCATTGCTTCTCAGTCTTGTTTGCAGGCTCATTTATTTCTTTCCTTTCTCCCAATGTTGGTAATCCTCAGGTGCTGACCTCAGCCGCCTTCCCCTCACCCCCAACTTCCTGGTGACCACATCCATTCCCATGATATTATTGTCATAACTAAGTACACGACTCTCTTTTCCAGCTCCAAAGTCTCTCCGAGCTACAGTTTCTTATATAAAGTGTTCACTAAACATCTCCTCTTGGACATCCCCTAGACACCTCAAACTCAATATATCCAAATTGAAATCATTTGCTACCTCCCCAGTTTGTTTTCCCTGTATTAAATATTTGGTTGGATGGCATGGGGAACCAAACAAGGAAGCCTGGAGTCACTTTTTTTTTTAAACAAATTTGAGAAATAATGGACCTATTATATTAGTTTTTAGGTATACAACATAATGATTTGATAATGTATTAAAATTGATCACTACAATAAGCTTAATAAACATCTATCACCATACATGGTTATAAATTTGTGCTTTCTCATGATGAGAACTTTTAAGAACTATTCCCTTAGTAACTTCCAAATATACAACACAAAATTAAATAGTTACCATGTTGTGTATTATATTCAAAAACTTATTTATAATCAAGTCTGTACATTTGAACATCTTTACCTATTTCACCCTCCCTCTACCACCACCTCCAGCAACCCCCTGTCCGTTCTCAATATCTATGAGCTCAGCTTTTTTTAGATTCTACATATAAGTGAAATCATAAAGTATTTGTCTTTCTCCATCTGACTTACTTCACCTAGCATAATGTCCTTTAAGTCCATCCATGTTGTTGCAGATGGCAGGATTTTCCCTTTTCTATGGCTGAATAATATTCCAGTGTGTGAGTGTGTGTGTGTGTGTGTGATAGTTTTATCTATTTATTATCTATTTATCAGTGGACACTTATTGGAGTCACACTTTGGTTTTTCCTCTCCTCAATGGTCTGGGGCTTTTCAGTCCTGTATGCTCTGAGGAATGCCTCCGCCATAAAATGGAGCTGTCAGTGGAGGCCCCAGAACTCCCTTCAATACCTGCTCTCTTGAAAAGATCTCCCCACAAAGTTTCTGTCCAAGATCCTCCCATTATAATATTCCTCTCTGTCCTCCTCTGCTGCCACTCTTCCCTATACTCTTTCTGTGCCACAAATACTAGCCTTCCTGTTTCTCACTGGACCTTTCTCCTCTCAGATACTCACTTGGCTCCCCACCTTCCCTCATTCACCTGTCTGCTGATATAAAACTCTACTAGAGAGGCCCTCCCTGACCACCTCAAATAAGAATAGCAACCACTGCCCTCCTATCCTCCAGTGTTCCTGTCCTGCTGCTCCCTTTCTCTTCATTGCACTTACACATGCCTGACTTATCCATATTTGTCTGTTTGTTTCTTCTCCCTTCCATGTTAGAATATAAATTTCTTGATGGTAGAGTCTGTTGTATTAACTCTATGTCTTCATCACCTGGAACAGTATTTGGCATTTAGTAGATGCACAATAAATACCTGTTAGGTGAATGAATGATGAATTCCCATCACATCTACTTGAACATTTATTGTCTTTCTTAGTGCTCTCTTACACATATTCAATAAATATTTACTCAGCCCCTCCTGTGAGCCATGCATAGTGCTGGGTGTTCTCCATTCTCTTGCTCTCCAGATGTCATGGTCTCCAGCCTGGGCTCTTGCAATTGTCCTTTAACTAGTTTCCCTGCTTGCAGTCAGGTCTCTATTTGTTCTTCATGCCGCTGCTGAATGATCTTTCCAACTTGGCTCAAATTGATTCAATGGTGAACCTTGGCTTCACCAAGCGTTCTTGGTGAAGCCCTTCTCAATAATTTCAGTGGAATTACTTGACCTCCCTTGTGCCTTAGTGTATCTTGTACAGATGGTTATCATAGTACATACAGTGTGACACCTCACCACAAACATTTATACATTTGACTGCAAACCCAGTGAGGGCAGATACTATCATTTATTTGCCTCTGAGACTTATTCTTATCCTATGTAACACAGTGCCAGGGCTGTCATGAATACTTGGTGAAAATTTGTTGAATAAATGAAGTAGTAGTACATTCAGTGAATTATCTGTCTTTATGTCAAAGATTCCAAGCACTTATACACACATTATAGTACGTTTTTCTAACTCACAAAATTACATAACCACACATCTCTATATAATGGGTAAAAAAACAGGTAGTATTATCTCTAACAGAAGAAGAATTGGATTTATATCTGTTTCCTACAGAAAAATTGGATTTATATCTGTTTCCTAAGATTAGTTTGCACCCAAAGCTGGATTGATAGTGTCAACTCCAGTGTGCCAATTATTATTAGATGCTAAAGGATTAGCAAGGCAAAGTAGAAAATATTCTCTGCCTTTAAGATCATACTAACTCTGAAGGAGAAGATAATACACATAGAAAATACAGGTTCATTACACACTTTAACCAACCCTAAAAAGGGACCCACCCAAATATTAAGGCAAAAAAAAAAAAAAAGAAAAGTGCTGAAGGGCCTGGCTGAACTTCTTCCATGGTAGGTCATTATCTTTATGCAGATGACAGCTGCTCTACCTA
Source organism: Taxidea taxus jeffersonii (assembly GCA_003697995.1). Classification (NCBI taxonomy): domain Eukaryota; kingdom Metazoa; phylum Chordata; class Mammalia; order Carnivora; family Mustelidae; genus Taxidea; species Taxidea taxus. The sequence goes on from ML093221.1 coordinate 69,892, forward strand.
GAGGGCTGTACTCCAAGGAGGAGATGAGTCACCTCTTCCAAGCCTGCAGTGTTCTCTCATGGCCAGCTCTCCAGGCTATGCACAGAATCACAGAGTTCAAGTCTGAGCGGCACTTCCACCACTTACCTGGAGGGAAGATGAAGCAGGTGGCAGAATACATAGGGAAATGATGGATTCCTAGTGACTAGTCTATGTTAACTATCACCAGCAAGACAATAGGTAGAAGGTACCATTTTGAAGGAGGCTGCTAAAAAGGACTAAGATGATGTTTCTAAAACTAAATCAAAACTCTACCAGCTATTTAACCTCAAAATTGTGAACTCTGATTTTCTGGAAGAGGACTGTGTTAAAAAAAAAAAATGGGGTGGGAAAGAAGTCAACATTTACAGATACTTTCCATGTGTTTTGAACTGTTGTTTTGAATCCTCTGCCTCAATGCATCCTTATAACAATACTGCAAGATAAATACTACTGGCTCTATCTGTATAGATGAAGATATTGTGGGAAAGGAAGGCTCACGTAAAAATAGTAATTATTTGCTTCCATTAGCATGAACTCGTGGAATTTTATTTTATTCTATAGGTTATAATCTATTAATCTCATTATATATTTTGTGGCTTTTCCCAGCTTTGGCTATGAGAGTGTCTTCAAATGAATGCTTGTGTCCTTTTCCCATGGCCCCATCAGTTTTCTGAGCATTCCTTTACTTTCTGGTGCCACAAGATACTTCAGACACGCTTTGTTTGTTTTTCTTGCCTCATCCTCGGAATCAGCCAGGGAGCCCTGGCTCCTTTTATTGAAGAATCATGTGCCAGTTGGGCTCACTGAGGTGTCACTGTTCCTGGGCTCTTGTAGAGAAAAGAGAGAAGAACTTTGTGCATGTGTATTTGTATATACATTCCATATACACTCATCTCTATCTTTTTCTCTATCTCTAAATATATTAAAGACCATGAGGTCATACTGAGACCTCTGATTCTAAACCTTCACCTCATGGTTCATTCTACCCTGCCTCATTCCCTTCTCTAACAGTGAAAAACTAGCCTTTGATTATCCAGGGTATATTCATTTATTTGCTTCATTCTAGAATACACACAGTTATTGAATTGCTAACCCACACCCCAGTGAAAAATAAATTTAGTAACTAACAAGCCAGTGTTTTTTTCCTTTAGCCTTACAATATAGAGTTCAAAGACTGTTTTCCAAATTTGTTGTCGTGTGTATTTTGAGTTTCCTCTGCTTCCTGATTTAACTATTTATTGTGTATGGCTAATATTACTCATGGAACTACCATGATTCCCAGAGTCAGAACTATATATATATATGTATATGCATACATACTCAGAGAGGTGTCCCTTTCCTCAGCCCTTAACATCTGTTGGCATTCTGTCCACCCAGTTCCTTCCTATTTCCTTTAGGTGACCAATCTTCTTAGTTCCGGTTTATTTCTTATGTTTCTGTCTGTATGAGAACATATACATATATTTTCCCATGCTGTATTATATATATTATGATACTCTCTTGCACTTGGATGTTTCACTTAAAAGTATATCCTGGAAATTAATCCATATGAGTTAATAAAGATCTTCCTCACTTTTTTTTTTTAAATAGCCTCATGGTACTTTACTGTGTGGATATACCCTCCACACAGTCTTTGATTCATGGGCACTTAGATTGTTTCAAATACATTGCAGTTATAAATAATGCTGAAATGAATAACTGTGTGCAAGTACTTCTTCATATTGTTAAAGATATATCATCAGGGTAAATTCCTAGAAGTGGGATGTAATTTTGTTAAATATTGCCAAATTATCCCCCTACTGGTTGTACTAGCTTACATTCTCCCAGAGGTATATCAGAGTGCCTGTTGCCCCACAGCATGGCCAACAGAATATATTGTTATACTTTTTAACCCCACCAGTTCCATAGGTTACAACTTGTATCTCAATGCTGTCTTAACTTGAATTTCTTTAATTATGAGAAACATTATTGAACATATTTTCATATACCGTGGACCATTTTTATATCTTTTGGGGGAATTGCTATTTGTATCTTTTCCCATTTTTCTATTAAGTTCTTTGTTTTTTGTCCCTCAACTTGCAAAGTGGCTATTTAGACATCTTTTTATAGATGAGTCATTTGAAATTCCATATACATTCTACTGCTTACCTGATAAATTGTCATTTATCTTATATAGTTTCATTTGGTGTACATATCCCATTTTTTTTTCACTAGAAGAAATTTAGGGCACTTCATATATTTTATTGCAGTTAATGCTGTTTGCATTGTATAAGCACACGTTTTTATCAAATGTGGCTAAGTAACCCAGCAGAACCAAAGAAACAAATTCATGCGAGAACTCCTTCATGCAATCCCTTCATGAAATATTTACTTAGAACAAACAAACATTTTTCAAAAAGGAAAGTGTATCAACTTGTCCATTCTATGACTCTGACACTGATTCTTCTAAAAAGCAGGAGAGGGCCTCTTAAGTCATTGCACTCAAGGTAATAAACAAGTAGAAAGAGTGAAACAATGGAGAAAATTACCAAAATGGAGATTCAATCAGATTAAACAGCTTCACTAAGATCACATACCTAGTCAAAGACTGAGCTGTGCAATTTCTGATTTCTATTTAAAAGGTTTCATTTAATATCCTTGCGAGTTCTATGAAAGAACAAATAAAGAATTTATTAAACTTCGCAGATGGTACTAAGTGAGGTGTTTTCAACAGAGGGAAGAATAGAAACACAGCACATATGGAACTAACAAGGTTCCAAATGTGTGGGTAGATGATCATGACATGTGATTCATCTTGGGAAAACACCTACTGATACTCATTGCAGGGGAAAAACATTGGTATTGCAAGTCAAAAGAAATCCAAGAGGATAAAATTCCACAGGGCTTGGGGGGTGATAAACAGACCTGTTAATAACTAATACAATAAAATCACAGATATCTGATCTGAAGAAGCTTGAGAAACAAATGAATAATAGCAATCAATTGCATTAAGGAGTGTTCCTCTGCCACAAAGGAGCTCACAAGTCAGGTGGACCTGGTCAAATTCAGTCCGTTAATGTGTTTTGTTAGAGCCATGATAGATAGATAGATAGATAGATAGATAGATAGATAGATAGATAAATAAATAATCTGACTGAATGCATTTAGGTCCTAATACTCATTCTCTCCTGTTTTATATGTGACAGAATTTTACTCATCTCTTTTCCTCCTTGTCCCCTCATGTGCATTTGTGTTTGTTCAGTCTCTTGTATACTATCATATCTTTCCCTTCCTTTTAATGCAATTGATTTATTGAAGAAACTGGGGTAGAATGTGCCACATTCTGGATTTGGCTGATTGCATCATTGTTGCATCATTTAACTCGATCTTATATCCACTCTATTTCCTGAAAATTGTAAGACAGGTCTGGAACAGAAGTTGGCCAGCTTTTTCTGGAAAAAGGGAGGCATAGCAAATATCTGAGGTCTGATGGGCTATAAGTTCTCTGTCACAACTATGCCAGTCTGCCACTGTAGCAAAAATCAGCCATAGACAATACTAAATGCAGGGGTAATGACTGTGTTTCAATAAAACAGTTTCAGAAACTGGTGATACAGTATCAGTTGGGGCAGATGGAATGGTACATGTGATGACCTGGAGACAGTGAGAACATGCCACCTTCAAGGCATAGAAAGACATTCAGCGTGGTGGAGGATCAAGTGGAGAAAAGATTGAGTGAAGGACACCTGCCTTCAGCAACATTACCAGAGGTCTGGGTCCCCCCCTTGATGCTCACACTTACCAAATTCTACCCTCCTCTTCATCTCCACCTTGCAAGTCGTGTATAGCATTCTCATAGGTCAAACATCATACCATGGGTTGTACAGTTATGATCACATGGATAATTATGGATCAATCTCCCAAAAGATGGCAGCCAACTCAGCATTTAGTCATCAACTATTTATTGAGCACCTACTATGTGCCTAGCTCTGCACCAGGCACTTGAGGGCAGGGTGATGAACAAAAAGAGTTTTTTCTTTCATGGGGCTTATAGTCTAATGGCACCAAAGATATACATTAAGGAGATAATCCTAAAAATGAAACCGAATCATCTAAACTGAGGTAAGCGCTAAGGTGTATGAGGAGCAGTTGTTGGAGAGACTATAACAAAGGATCTTGATCCATTATTGGATAAGGGAAGGCTTCCCTGAGAAATTTTTCTTCCATTCAAATTTCAATCCGCCCCTAACCTTGTTGAGGACCCTCAGCTGTATTGGAAATTCCGTCTCCTCAGTCACTATTTTCATCATCAGTAATAATTCTGGCTGGGTGTCCCTGGTTATTCAGGTAACAGGCTTCTGCTTTTCTTTTCAGTTTTACTAGTGTCAAAGGCTCAGTTCTCCCAAAGAGTCAACCCCCCTGAGGTCCCCAATTCTATGGTGGAAGTGTTTGTCCCTCTTCTAGTTTTGTTCCGCTGAGAAGACTTCTAGCCTACCTCTCTCTTAGACAACACTTTCCCTAGGACTTTGTTAAGCCTGGAAACATCTTTGAATCCAGACCCCCAAGGGATCACTACTGCTCCAAAGACCCGATTGCTAACATAATGTGTGAAGAAAAAAACCAGAATCCACCAGATAAGTGTATGGGTGGAGGAACAGCTGGGAAAGAAAGGGCACTGGCCTGCGGCATGCCTAATCATCCCCTCCACTCCTCTCCTGGGGTGCTGCTTGTGATAAGGCATCTCTACCTCTTCTTTCAGAAAGCAGTTCTGATGTTCATTGTATCTGCTCTCCTCTATCTGCCGGTGTGACAGGTAGGGATTAACTTTTTTTTCTCCAAAGTTTCCTCTTATGGGAAGAGGTCACTTGATAGGAAACTTTCCAAACTACCTGCTTCTCATACACCTTTTCAACCATTCAACCCGCCCTGGCTTTTGCAGGTCTCTGTTTCTGTAAGAGCTTCCTGAGCCCTCTCTATTAGGAGAACACAAACTCAGCTGATAAATACATCCCTTCCTCTGTGACATGGTCCCAGGCTCCTTTTTCCTCAAAACCCAGCAGAGTGAGATCACCCCCCTCTCTGCTCCCGCAGCTCCCTATGTAGGCCCCGCTTCAGCAGTTACCACACTCTATCATTAGATTGTAATGGGCTGTTTGCAGATCTGTCTTCCCAGCCAAGACATTGACTGCACGAGGCCTGGCATAATTCTCTCTTACTCTTCTTCGTGTCTCTGGTGCCCTGTGGTATCTGCCACATCGTGGGTGCTGAGGAATGTTTCAATGATTTCATTAATGATATTGCTTTGTCTCACCTGCACAGCTAGCACAGCTACTAAAGAGGTACCACTCTAAAGAGATTTCACACATTCTGCTAATGCAAAAGAGGAGACTAAAGCCCAATGGGTAAATGAGAAGTTTCTGTGTTTCAGCTGTGGAGTGAGAAGACTTGCCTCCCTAAAACCTGAGAGGGGTCCTGAAAAAAAAAAAAAAAAA